>JABXWE010014828.1:0-30816 GCA_014611495.1 Limonius californicus | reverse complement strand
GCATCATTTCAACAATAAACCACTCTTATCCACAGTTTTTGAATTATTTAGCTATCAAATCGATGCCGTAACATACGAAAGATAAACGAAGGCACAGGCATTGTAGTTAAACACTCACAAGATAAGGTAGCTCAAAAAGGCATTTCAAAATTTTCGAAGACAAAAAATTGCACTAAGGAATTAACTCGTGTGCACGCTCTCACCGCCAAAATGCGTCTCCTCATTTTACTAGAAAGAATGCCAGCAGGAATGATTTGTGCGGAGCTAGCAAAAACAATAATCAGCCGCACATGGACCCATTTTCCTAGAAGCAATTATAGAAATTCACGTAGGCCATGATTTTTAAAACAAT
The DNA here is from genome assembly GCA_014611495.1 of Limonius californicus. Taxonomy (NCBI): domain Eukaryota; kingdom Metazoa; phylum Arthropoda; class Insecta; order Coleoptera; family Elateridae; genus Limonius; species Limonius californicus. The sequence goes on along the minus strand of JABXWE010014828.1, from coordinate 30,464 downwards.
GCAAAAAAACAACGTCGCATATCCCATTGAGTTAAAATGAATGGATAACCATTGAGATAAAAAGACGAACGTTTCACCATAAGTGATAAAATGATAAAATTTGGTATAGATAATATCTTTGTCATATTTTATCAGATAAAATTAAAATAATTCAAATAATTTATCCAGGGGTGTCTCTAGCGAGCAGTGCGAAGGGTAAATTTACCTCTAACTTTTTTGTCAGTAATTTTTTAACTGATTATTAGATTAAAATTGAATTTACTCTAAAACGGTGCGTTTTATCGAAGTTTATTAAGAGTACCTTTTTTTCTTAAAATACCTTGATTTATCATAATTTTCAATAAAAACATTCAAGAAATTACTGACAAAAAAGTTAGAGGTAAATTTACCCTTCGCACTGCTCGCTAGAGACACCCCTGGATAAGTTATTTGAATTATTTTAATTTTATCTGATAAAATATGACAAAGATATTATCTATACCAAATTTTATCATTTTATCACTTATGGTTTCTGAGATATTAAATTAAAATCATCTTTAGAAGCTGACAATTAAGGGGCTGTATCTCCCTTAGTATACACTTTTTCAAAAAAATTTATTGATGATTTTCGTGTTTATTTTTCTTGTTTTATATGCTCTCAAACGTTGATTAACTATTATAGAAACACGTTGTATAATAAGTAGTATGAAATTACAACTTGATTTGTTGAACCATTTTGCAGATTTTGGTACCATTTCAGCCTTTTCTAGTTTGTGGCTGCAATAGATTCATAGGTTATTGGCAATTCCTAAACTACAAAGCGTCCACAAATATTATCTTTTAATATTTGCTTACATACCCAGCCCTTTTCCACCGAGCTTTACAGTACAAATTCCTGATAAAAATCTTGCCAGCCATAGGAGGGGACCCAAGTTTGTATTTTGAAGGAGAAAAGGGGCACGACATGAAAAGTTTGCGCATTGTTATGATAGACAATGGACCTAACATTTTAGTGATTGTAAATCTACACCTTCTAAATTTGTACAGGTTGTAAAATATAAATTTCAATGAAACAAGGCACAAGACAATTTACAGATTATTTCAACGTTACAATAAATTGAAAATGGTTTATTTGTTGTACATTTTACCTTATGGTCAAAATAAATCAATTGCAAAAATATCCATTGTAACCACTCGTAAGTACACAAATATTCGAATATTTTGTCACCTAATGAATTTTACTAACCGAGCTGCTTACATATTTCATTTGTAGTAATATAAGAATATGGTGCAAACAGTTACACAACATATGATCATGTAACATTTAAAATTGATTTGTAATTATTATTATTGACACACCTATATACTGTGAGTTCAAAAGTAATTACATAACGGTTGGCCATGGAATAATAAAATACTGTTTAATGCAAGCTTTATATACCAACTGACGTTTAGGCACAACCAATGGTATACAACAGTGATGACACTTGCTTGCTTGCTTGCTTGCTTTGAAAGAGCGAGATCTAGGACGCGGTTTTCCAAGCATCTCTAAGCACTTAGGCCACATTTGGCCCATTGTAATGAATTTTAAAGCTTGCTGTTGACATTACTTTTATTTTCCATGGCCAACCCTTATGTAATTACTTTTTGAACTCAGTATCTTACAAGTAAAACTGCAAACAACATTTGTATACCAACAGCATGATAATTACCATGTCAAAATTATCAAAACATGTTAATGAATATCTTTGTTTTTTAACATAAACTGCACTCAGATTTTTTCTCTATTTCTTGTGAGTTTTCAGGTGTAGCTGCAAACTAAACTTACGTGCACTTTCATAGTTACAATCATTACATTTGAATGGTTTCTCTCCTGTATGAGTTCTCATATGTCTCTGCAAGTTACTCTTTTCTGCACTCTTATATTCACAAACATTGCACTTGAAACGTTTCTCTCCTGTATGAGTGATCATATGTCGTTGCATGTGATCCTTTTGTGAACTTTCATAGTCACAATCATTACATTTGAATGGTTTATCTCCTGTATGAGTTCTCATATGTCGCTGCAAAGTACTCTTTTCTGCACTCTTATATTCACAAACATTGCACTTGAAACGTTTCTCTCCTGTATGAATGATCATATGTCGTTGCATGTGATCCTTTTGTGCACTTTCATAGTCACAATCATTACATTTGAATGGTTTTTCTCCTGTATGAGTTCTCATATGTCGCTGCAAGGTACTCTTATCTGCACTCTTATATTCACAAATATTGCATTTGAAGCGTTTCTCTCCTGTATGAGTGATCATATGTCGTTGCACATTATTCTTTCTTGCACTTTTATAGTCACAAATATTGCAGTTGAAAGGTTTCTCTCCTGTATGAGTTCTGATATTTCTTAGAGGTTTTACCATTACATAATCATCCTTCTTACTAAAGATTTCAGTTTTTATATCTAATTCTTCGTGTACTGATTCCAGCTTGATGGACCAATCATTATCATATTTAGTATCATTCTTTAGATCGGACACTTGTGATGGCCATTCCCATGTTTGAATCTCTTCCTGTTTCACTGTAACACATGTACATATTTATATACAATTCACTAGATAACACTTGTCAAATCACGGTTGTCTTATACAACTCCAAATTTAAATGTATAACAATTAAGAAATAATTGAGACCGCATTAAACTACTAATATTTGGTCAATCTGAATGGAAGTTTCTGTATTACACTGGCACTCTTTGTAAAAATAGGTACTAAATTTTTTTTATTTATTTTGAAAAAATGCTCTTGATTATCATCATTTACTCACAAATACATGTATTATTCATCTTGAAATTTATTTTATGTACGGATGAAATGCATATTTACCATGTGTATCCAATTCAGTACGATATAATTCTTCCTTGATTTTTGTTTGATGCCAAATATTGCAAGTAGAATTCAAACAATTTGAAAATGAAGTCACACTAGTAACATCAGGTTTGACATCTTCATTAATATTCAATAAGGTGTTCATGCTGATATGCAGACCTAGAAAAGTGTAACACTGAAAACGTAATTAGTGTTAGTTAAATACCTACCTTTTTACCAACACTTTCTTTGTTATCTAACAAAATTTGTAAGCTCTAACAGAACATAATCTTAGGTTATGTATTTTATACAGTTATTGTGTGACATTTAAACTACTTATACAAGTTGAATCAAAGAATAGTCACAGTGGTGGATGTTAAAGTGTTTTCATCTCGGCTAGAACAGCTCACAAAAGAAATAAAGTAAAATTAGAGTTTTGATAACTTTACTCCTTGAATCTCAATTTACCTAATATATAATAAGACTACTGTTATCTTTTGTTGAAATATTCATTATACAATGTGATCAAAATCTTTTTCTAAAGTTTGGCTGTAGAAAGCAAGAGGTGTATCTTTTCTTACGCCATACAGTTTATAACCTGTATTACATTTATTTAATAATTAACAACGTACAGTTCTATCACTGTAATTATTAATTTCTCTAGCACCTAAACAAAATCTTTACTGCTGTATGTTATAACATAGCATTACATGCGCAATTATTTGATTTTCCTATAGGTTCTTTAAAGTCTTTTTTTGCTTATTAAAAGGTGGTTTTTGAATGGCTTGATAAATCCTAAAAAAAAGTCTACCGATAGACCCTAGAGTCGAAATATGTTCAGAGATGAACATCTAATTTTTGGTCATTTTAGTTGTCAAAACTTACCACTGAAAGATCATTACAGTCAAATGAATAAAATGCCAACCTTACCTCACCATGCGTGCCCAATTATTTTTAAAAATTGATAGTCTGAAATCTCTAATGCAGTATACTCCTGACACGTGAGCGTAAACAAATGTTTACCTATCATGTGGGATCGTCCACCTACTGCAACTAAAAGAACAAAGAGCAAGAGAAGCGGATTACTGCAATTTTCTCAGTATGTATGCATTTTTACAGTATTAGGCCTGTATGACACGGCACAGAATTATGTACAAAATTCAGTCTGTGAATATGAGCAAATAGGTGCAAATTACGTTGACATGTGACTGTGAGAAAACTATCAAAATAATAATGTGACTGCCGATAAAGTAGAATTCGAATAAGATTTCATAATATTAGGTGGATGCAAGATGCATGGAAACCAAACACCACCCCCTTTGTATGGTGTTGCTAGATGACAACAGGATCGCTAAGATACTTCAAATTTTATGAGAACTCGATTTTGTCAAATGTTACATAAAGATCAAATTTGAAAATTTGAATTGTACTCCTGACATCTTGTATCGTTACCCGTGGCTGTACTCACTAGTCCACACGGTCTCCATCTGGACAAAAATCTAGGGCAACCTAAAGAACGAAGCGATAATTATTCAACTCAACTCTAGTTAGTCATAGTACCATCCACTGTTGTGACCTATGTAATTAATTACATGATTATTTCATATATAGACACTGCCATTATTTGTCTGTTTTTATTGTTATATGCCTAATTTATATATTTATTATTGTTTACGCCCTCAGGATTTTGGTCGTTATTTAATTGTTTCCCATAAGACGAACCTTACTTATATAATAAGTTGCATGAAATTAAAACTTGATTTGTTGAACCATTTTGCAGATGCGAGTTTATTTTTGGTAACGTTTCGTAGTTTGTGGCTGCATATGGATTCATAGGTTATTGGCAATTTATAAACTACTAAGCGCCCACAAATATCTTTTAGTATTTGCTTACATACCCAGCCCTTTTACACTGAGCTCTACAATACAAATTCCTGATAAAAATCTTACCAGCCATAGAAAGGGACCCAAGTTTGTATTTTGAAGGAAAAAGGGGGCGCGGCATGAAAAGTTTGAGCATCGCTATAATAGACAATGGGCCTAAGGTTTTAGTGGCTGTAAATCACCACTTTCTAAATTTGTACGGGTTGTAAAATATAAATTTCAATGAAACAAGGCGCAAGACAATTTACAAATCATTTCTACTTTACAATAAATTGAAAATTGTGTATTTTTGTGCATTTTACTTTATGCTTAAAATAAATCAATTACAAAAGTATCCATTGTAACCACACGTGAGTACACAAATATTCGGATATTTTCTTCACCCAATGAATTTTCCTGACCGATACGATCACCACATACGACCAAGTAACATTTAAAATTGATTTGTAATTATCATTATTGACACACCTATATATCTTACAATTAAAACTGCAAACAACATTTATACAACAACAGCACGATAATTACCATGCCAAAAATACCAAAACATTATGTCAATCAATATCTTCTTCTTTAAACTTAAGTTGCACTCAGAATATTTCTCTATCTCTTGTATCAGTTTTCAGGTGTAGCTACAAACTAAGCTTACGTGCACTTTCAACATCACACACATTAAACTTGAAAGGTTTGTCTCCTGTATGATTTCTCATATGTGTTTGCAAACTCAACTTCCGTGCACTTTTATAGTCGCATACATTGCACTTGAATGGTTTTTCTCCTGTATGAGTACTCATATGTCGATGCAAGGTACTCTTTTCTGCACTCTTATATTCACAAACAGTGCACTTGAAGGGTTTCTCTCCTGTATGAGTGTTCATATGTCGTTGCACGTTATTCTTTCCTGCACTTTTATAGTCACACACATTACACTTGAAAGGTTTCTCTCCTGTATGATATCTCATATGTATATGCAAACTAAACTTTCGTGTACATTCAAACTCACATACATTGCACTTGAAAGGTTTCTCTCCTGTATGATTTCTCATATGTATTTGCAAACTTAACTTACGTGCGCTTTCATAGTCACATGAAAGGTTTTTCTCCGGTATGAGTACTCATATGTCGCTGCAAAGATCTGTTTTCTATACTCTTATAATGACAAACACTGCATTTAAAGGGTTTCTCTCCTGTATGAGTTTTCATATGTCGTTGCAAGTTAACCTTATGTGCACTTTCATAGTCACACCTATTACACTTAAAAGGTTTCTCTCCTGTGTGAGTTCTCATATGTTTTTGCAAGGTACTCTTACGTACACTTTTATACTCACAAACACTACACCTGAAAGGTTTCTCTCCTGTATGATTTCTCATATGCTCTTGCAAGCTATTCTTCTGTGCACTTTCATAGTCACATTTATCGCACTTGAAAAGTTTCTCCCCTGTATGAGTACTCATATGTCGTTGCAAGGTATTCTTTTCTGCACTCTTATATTCACAAACATTGCACTTGAAGCGTTTCTCTCCTGTATGAGTCATCATATGTCGTTGCAGGTTATTCTTTCCTGCACTTTTATAGTCACAAATATTGCAGTTGAAAGGTTTCTCTCCCGTATGAGTTCTCATATGTTTTTGCAAAGTACTCTTACATGCACTTTTATAGTCACAAACGCTACACCTGAAAGGTTTCTCTCCTCTATGAGTTGTCAAATTTCTTAGAGGCTTTACGATTACATGTTCATCCTTCTTACTAAAGATTTCAGTTTTTATATCTAATTCTTCGTGTACTGATTCCAGCTTGATGGACCAATCATTATCATATTTAGTATCATTCTTTAGATCGGACACTTGTGATGGCCATTCCCATGTTTGAATCTCTTCCTGTTTCACTGTAACACATGTACATATTTATATACAATTCACTAGATAACACTTGTCAAATCACGGTTGTCTTATACAACTCCAAATTTAAATGTATAACAATTAAGAAATAATTGAGACCGCATTAAACTACTAATATTTGGTCAATCTGAATGGAAGTTTCTGTATTACACTGGCACTCTTTGTAAAAATAGGTACTAAATTTTTTTTTATTTATTTTGAAAAAAAGCTCTTGATTATCATCATTTACTCACAAATACATGTATTATTCATCTTGAAATTTATTTTATGTACGGATGAAATGCATATTTACCATGTGTATCCAATTCAGTACGATATAATTCTTCCTTGATTTTTGTTTGATGCCAAATATTGCAAGTAGAATTCAAACAATTTGAAAATGAAGTGACACTAGTAACATCAGGTTTGACATCTTCATTAATATTCAATAAGGTGTTCATGCTGATATGCACACCTAAAAAAGTGTAACACTGAAAACGTGATTAGTGTTAGTTAAATACCTTCTTACCAACACTTTCTTTGTTATCTAACAAAATTTGTAAGCTCTAACAGAACATAATCTTAGGTTATGTATTTTATACAGTTATTGTGTGACATTTAAACTACTTATACAAGTTGAATCAAAGAATAGTTACAGTGGTGGATGTTAAAGTGTTTTCAACTCTGCCAGAACAGCTCACAAAAGAAATAAAGTAAAATTAGAGTTTTGATAACTTTACTCCTTGAATCTCAATTTACTTAATATGTAATAAGACTACTGTTATCTTTTGTTGAAATATTCATTGTACAGTGTGATCAAAATCATTTTTCTAAAGTTTGGCGTAGAAAGCAAGAGGTGTATTTTTTCTTACGCCATACAGTTTATATTATTTTTATGTCGCTCATGTCCTGACTGTACCTATACTTGTATAGACATTAACACATACAACATATTTACTTATTGTTCAAATAATGAACAGATTGTAAATTTCCGCAGTGGAGTTAAAAAAAATACAGTTTATAACCTTTACATTTATTTAATAATTAACAACGTACAGTCACTGTAATTATTAATTTCTCTAGCACCTAAACAAAATCTTTACTGCTGTATGTTATAACATACATAGCATTACATGCGCAATGATTTGATTTTCCTATAGGTTTTTTAAAGTCTTTTTTGCTTATTAAAAGGCGGTGTTTGAATGGCTTGATAAATCCTTTGAGTTCCATACTAATTCTTTCACTTCTTTAATAAATCCGGTTCTAGAACCTGCCAAAGTGTTTCTGCAATATCTAAAAAAACTATATTTTATCTAAATACAAATCGTATTTAGAACCACAACTGGATAATCTAATTTTATATTCTAACAAGATTTGTTTAAACTTAGGTACAGGATAAAATGAGAGGTTAAGTAAGTCAAATAGTAATGAAGATTATCAAAGAAAACATTTCAAACTGAGAGTTTGCACAAATCAACAGTTCTTGCAGTACCTCGGATATTTAATTATAGCAGGTAATGGCGTGGATTTTGATAAAAAAAAGTCTACCGATAGACCCTAGAGTTGAAATATGTTCAGAGATGAACATCTAATTTTTGGTCATTTTAGTTGTCAAAACTTACCAGTGAAAGATCATTACAGTCAAATGAATAAAATGCCAACCTTACCTTACCATACGTGCCCAATTATTTTAAAAATGGATAGTCTGAAATCTCTAATGCAGTATAGGTACTCCTGACACCTGAGCCTAAACAAATGTTTACCTATCATGTGGGATCGTCCACCTACTGCAACTAAAAGAACAAAGAGCAAGAGAAGCGGATTACTGCAATTTTCTCAGTATGTATGCATTTTTACAGTATTAGGCCTGTATGACACGGCACAGAATTATGTACAAAATTCAGTCTGTGAATATGAGCAAATAGGTGCAAATTACGTTGACATGTGACTGTGAGAAAACTATCAAAATAATAATGTGACTGCCGATAAAGTAGAATTCGAATAAGATTTCATAATATTAGGTGGATGCAAGATGCATGGAAACCAAACACCACCCCCTTTGTATGGTGTTGCTAGATGACAACAGGATCGCTAAGATACTTCAAATTTTATGAGAACTCGATTTTGTCAAATGTTACATAAAGATCAAATTTGAAAATTTGAATTGTACTCCTGACATCTTGTATCGTTACCCGTGGCTGTACTCACTAGTCCACACGGTCTCCATCTGGACAAAAATCTAGGGCAACCTAAAGAACGAAGCGATAATTTGTGACGCCTAGTTAAACGACGGCGAAACAAAAATAATTTCTCACACACAATATATAATAACAAAATACTAAACAAGGTCCAGGTATCGAAGGTTAAGGGTTCGACTAACTACAGTCGAAGAAGGGGTGGTTCGATGTAAGCCTAGGCGCCACCTGTTTAAAAAAAAACCTTTCCTCCTTGAAGATAGCTTTCGGTAAACAGGAACCTCCCTGGATGTGAACTTACCTTGTTTGGTAATTTTTATTCTTATAGATCAAGACAAAATAAAACACAATTTTTGACAGAAATCCCAATATATAATGATCAAACAACCCATTTCATTGATCAATACAAATACAATTATCGGTATGAATAATCAACATCATAACCAAAAATCAAGAACACCCCCAATTATATATATATGTATATACAATCACATTTAATAATAAATACTATAGAACGGACCACAGTACGGTATTTTCTCTGATTTGAAAAGTTAAGTACACAGCAAGCTCAAAATTGACAGGGAAAGCAATAATGCGTAGCTCAGGTTCTTATATTTAACAAGGAAGTATCAATTCACTTCTAAAATTACTATCTAATGTGTATCGAATTACCGGCTAGCATTCCTATATATTTGAGGCCTCACATATACTCAATAACTAGACTAGATGACCAAAAACAATTAATGGTCCATAAACGCACCGATAATTTATAACTCACGCAGAATTCCCCCTTTTTAAATTGAATACTTAAATCAGAAATCAAATCGCGTAAACTGTAGACCATCTAACAAGTTTCCAGTATACAAATTATTTTACTATAATCTGAACAAGAATTTTCCCCAAATAAAATATTTAACTAATTACAAAGTTTTTGGTCGAGTATTGTTTATAATTTAATATAAAGCTGAATCCGTAAATAAACGATTTATAAAATTCGTCTTTGGTTTTGTTTTCGAAGATTGTGTGGACTTATCAATATCACGCAGGCACGGCCTAAAAGTTTCTACAGACCTTGACTGGGCTTGCTATTCGCACATCTGCTCTGCGGACTGTCCTTCGCCATGGAATTTCCCACGTCGTATAACTTCGAAATTATTTACGGGTGCTCAACTCGTCCGAGGGATAACCAGTTCTAGATAACCATTCTGGATAACCACTCTGGATAATCGCCTAAATAAATTCAACTGTCTTAGCAAAAGAACAATTGGAATGAGAACCTAGTTTATCTTACCAAAAGATGTTAATCGGCGGAAAGAGAAACTTCCTACAAGGCAGAAAAATAGGGAAAAACTCCCAGGAAAAATTCACTAACACACCCACTCGTGCTGACTCTTCCTTTAAAAACTTGAAAATCTATTAAAATTGGAAATTTTCCTGTCGAAACGACCTTAGATAAAAATTCAAGACTGCACTTGTTGAAAGCTAGAAACGTTCTTCTCAAAACCAATAGACGGCAGACTTCAAAATTCGGAACCTTGACAAATGCGTGAACGATGCGCAAACCGCAATATATGAGTACAAAGTTATTTGAATCGAAACTCGAAATATGCCGATCAAACGCTGCTAAAGGAAAATACTCCTGATATACACCACGCGTCAAAATCACCCGTTACAAATTATTCAACTCAACTCTAGTTAGTCATAGTCAGTGTTGGGTAAGATACTTTTTATTTGTATCTAGATCCAGATACAGGTACTTTTAAAAAAGTGTATCTAGTTACAGATACAAGATACATTTTAATACGTGTATCTAGATACAGATACAAGATACTTTAAAATGTATCTAAATCCTTCTTAGATACAAATAAGATACCTACTTTAAAAAATTACACTTCCAGATATGGAAGCGCGCATAAACCATGATAATATTATTTTTAAAGAAAATCTGACGGAATTTAAGGTTGTTAACAAATCGGTAATAATAATAAGACACAAAATAATTACTAGAGAACATTTTATTGGGATCGCCATCCAGTATCGCTGGCACTTCCAAAAAAGCACTTTCGTTATCGTTCATTCTTCTAATTGTAATCATAAGCACACTAACACAATAATTGATTCTGGACTTGTGCACTACTTCTATTTATACTGAGAAAACTTCAAATTTTGTCAAAACATTAGACAAGCCTACCGCTCGGTTATGACTTACGAGATTTACTTGGAAATTCCAATATCGAAAACAGCAAGGGCGGTTATTGCAATTTGTATTGCCACAATGGGAAATGTACACTTAAAGCCTTAAGCTTCTTACAGTTCTTATCCCCTGAATATGGGGATGTTTGAATACATATTAGTTATTACCATTACCTATCTTAGACGTATTTGGGTTTTTCTGCTAAAAGTAAACCCTAAAATTTAAATGTCCAAAACTGTCCTAAATTTTAAATTGAAGAAATGTTTTAATAAAATTCGAAAACTACATAAAATAAATTCTTGAATGTATCTAGGATCTTTTATTGTTTAATAAAAAAAGATACCGCTTGATAGGATCTAGATACAGATATAAGATACAATTTTATAAACGTATCAAGATACAGATACTAAATACTTGAATAGTATCTAGATCCAGGATCTAGATACATGTATCTAGATACTACCCAACACTGGTCATAGTACCATCCACTATTGTGACCTACGTAATTAATTACATGATTATTTCATATATAGACACTGCCATTATTTGTCTGTTTTTATTGTTATATGCCTAATTTATATATTTATTATTGTTTATGCCCTTGGGATTTAGGTCGCTATTTAATTGTTTCCCATAACACGGACCTTACTTATATAATAAGTTGCATGAAATTACAACTTGATTTGTTGAACCATTTTGCAGATGGGAGTTTATTTTTGGTAACGTTTCGTAGTTTGTGGCTGCATATGGATTCATAGGTTATTGGCAATTCATAAACTACTAGCGTCCACATATATCTTTTAGTATTTGCTTACTTACCCAGCCCTTTTCCACTGAGCTCTACAATACAAATTCCTGATAAAAATCTTACCCCAGCCATAGAAAGGGACCCAAGTTTGTATTTTGCAGGAAAAAGGGGGCGCGGCATGAAAAGTTTGAGCATCGCTATAATAGACAATGGGCCTAAGGTTTTAGTGGCTGTAAATCACCACTTTCTAAATTTGTACAGGTTGTAAGATATAAATTTCAATGAAACAAGGCGCAAAACAATTTACAAATCATTTCTACTTTACAATAAATTGAAAATTGTGTATTTTTTCTGCATTTTACTTTATTCTTAAAATAAATCAATTACAAAAGTATCCATTGTAACCACACGTGAGTACACAAATGTTCGGATATTTTCTTCACCCAATGAATTTTCCTGACCGATACGATCACCACATACGATCACGTAACATTTAAAATTGATTTGTAATTATCATTATTGACACACCTATATATCATACAATTAAAACTGCAAACAACATTTATACAACAACAGCATGATAATTACCATGCCAAAAATACCAAAACATTATGTCAATCAATATCTTCTTCTTTAAACTTAAGTTGCACTCAGAATATTTCTCTATCTCTTGTATCAGTTTTCAGGTGTAGCTACAAACTAAGCTTACTTGCACTTTCAAAATCACACACATTAAACTTGAAAGGTTTGTCTCCTGTATGATTTCTCATATGTGTTTGCAAACTCAACTTCCGTGCACTTTTATAATCACATACATTGCACTTGAATGGTTTTTCTCCTGTATGAGTACTCATATGTCGGTGCAAGGTACTCTTTTCTGCACTCTTATATTCACAAACAGTGCACTTGAAGGGTTTCTCTCCTGTATGAGTGTTCATATGTCGTTGCACGTTATTCTTTCCTGCACTTTTATAGTCACACACATTACACTTGAAAGGTTTCTCTCCTGTATGATATCTCATATGTATATGCAAACTAAACTTTCGTGTACATTCAAACTCACATACATTGCACTTGAAAGGTTTCTCTCCTGTATGATTTCTCATATGTATTTGCAAACTTAACTTACGTGCGCTTTCATAGTCACATACATTGCACTTGAAAGGTTTTTCTCCGGTATGAGTACTCATATGTCGCTGCAAAGATCTGTTTTCTATACTCTTATAATCACAAACACTGCATTTAAAGGGTTTCTCTCCTGTATGAGTTTTCATATGTCGTTGCAAGTTAACCTTATGTGCACTTTCATAGTCACACCTATTACACTTGAAAGGTTTCTCTCCTGTGTGAGTTCTCATATGTTTTTGCAAGGTACTCTTACGTACACTTTTATAGTCACAAACACTACACCTGAAAGGTTTCTCTCCTGTATGTTTTCTCATATGCTCTTGCAAGCTATTCTTCTGTGCACCTTCATAGTCACATTTATCGCACTTGAAAAGTTTCTCCCCTGTATGAGTACTCATATGTCGTTGCAAGGTAATCTTTTCTGCACTCTTATATTCACAAACATTGCACTTGAAGCGTTTCTCTCCTGTATGAGTCATCATATGTCGTTGCAGGTTATTCTTTCCTGCACTTTTATAGTCACAAATATTGCAGTTGAAAGGTTTCTCTCCTGTATGAGTTCTCATATGTTTTTGCAAGGTACTCTTACATGCACTTTTATAGTCACAAACACTACACCTGAAAGGTTTCTCCCCTCTATGAGTTGTCAAATTTCTTAGAGGCTTTACGATTACATGATCATCCTTCTTACTAAAGATTTCAGTTTTTATATCTAATTCTTCGTGTACTGATTCCAGCTTGATGGACCAATCATTATCATATTTAGTATCATTCTTTAGATCGGACACTTGTGATGGCCATTCCCATGTTTGAATCTCTTCCTGTTTCACTGTAACACATGTACAAACTTATATATGATTCACTAGATAATACTTGTCAAATCACACGGTCGTCTTAAATAACTCCAAATTTAAATGTATAACAATTAAGACCGCATTAAACTACTAATATTTGGTCAATCTGAATGGAAGCTTCTGTATTACATTGACACTTTGTAAAAATACCAAATATTTTTGTTTTTGTTTTTTGAAAAAAAGCTCTTAATTATCATCATTTACTCACAAATACATGTATCATTCAACTTGAAATTTATTTTATGTATGGATGCAATGCATATTTACCATGTGTATCCAATTCAGTACAAGATAATTCTTCCTTAATTTCTGTTTGATGCCAAATATTGCAAGTAGAATCCAAACAATTTGATAATGAAGTCACACTAGTAACGTCAGGTTTGACATCTTCATTTATATTGAATAAGGTATCCATGCTGATAAGCACACGTAAAAAGTGTAACACTGAAAACGTGATTCGTGTTTGGTAAATACCTTCTTAACAATACGTTCTTTGATATCTAACAAAATTGGTAAGCTCTAACAAAATATGCTGCTAGGTTATGTATTATAAAATTTATTCTGCGACATTTGAACTACTTATACAAGTTGAATCAAAGAATAGTGTCACAGTTGTGGATGTTAAAGTGTTTTCAACTCGGTTAGAACAGGTCGCAAAAGAAATAAATTGAAATTCGAGTTTTGATAACTTTACTCCTTCATCTCAATTTACATAATATGTAATAAGACTACTGTTATCTTTTGTTGAAATATTTATTATACAGTATGCTCAAAATCATTTTTCTTAAAATTTGGCTGTGGAAAGCAAGAGGTGTATCTTTTCTTACGCCATACAGTTTATAACCTGTATTACATTTATTTAGTTCTGTCACTATAATTACTCATTTCTCTAGAACCTAAACAAAATATTTACTGTTGTATGTTATAACATAGCATTACATCCGCAATGATTAGATTTTCCTATAGGTTTTTTAAAGTCTCTTTTGCTTGGTAAAAGGCGGTATTTGAATGGCTTGATAAACCCTTCGAGTTCCATACTAGTTCTTGCACATTCTTTAATAAATCCGGTTCTACAACCTGCCAAGGTGTTTCTGCAATATCTAAAAAAACTGTATTTCATCCAAATACAAATCGTATTTAGAACCACAACAGGATAATCTAATTTTATATTCTAATAACATTTGTTTAAACTTATAGAATAAAATGAGAGGTTAAGTAAGTCAAATAGTAATGAAGATTATTAAAGAAAGCATTTCAAACTGAGATTTTGTACAAGTCAACAGTTCTTGGAGCACCTCGAATATTTAATTATAGCAGGTAACGATGTGGATGGATATTTGAAAATGTTGAATTTCACATATAATTCCTAAAGCCGGGTCTGTTATTTTACCTGCATTTACAACTTCGTTAAACGTTAACCAGGCACTACCAGGCCCCTTCGTTGAAACAATAACGATATAACCTGAAAGAAACTATACACTATTCTTTGATTCATCGTGTATAAGGATCACAAGTAGTTGGATTGAACACTCACCCCTAAAATTACATAACCTGAGTTCATGATCTGAGCACCTTCAGAATTGTTAGTAGATAACAAGGTGTTGTTAAAAAGGTACTGAACTAACACTAATGACATTTTTTACACCGACCTACACTTTTATTCAATAAAGGTGAGTGATATTCGCTATATACTTTATACAATTACATTTTGGTACATTTGAATTGTTTACTTACATCTCGCCCTAGGATTATACATAAAGGTGCAGACAATAAAGAAGAACATTTGTCTACTGCAGAAAAACTTATGCATATTAACATGGATACCTTATCTATGATGAATGAAGATGTTAAACCCGATGTTACCAGTGTGCATTTGCTTTCAAATTTTTCAGATTCTGCATGCAATATCTGACAGCAAATCAAAATCAAGGAAGAATTATCGCAGAGTGAGTTGGAAACTCATGATAAATTTGCATTATACATCCAAAAGCGAGTTATAAGTTAAGTCGGACAAGCAATTAAATGATAATAGAAGAGGCTTTCCTTCCACAGTTTCGGTATTTTCACAATGCATGCCAATGTAATGTGCAGCAACCATAATGGAAAGTTTACATGTGCATAGATTTACTGGCGCCATTTTTAATGTCGGTCCAACTTTCGCACCAGTAAAAGTTATTTTAATGTTACCTTGCCGTGGTGCATGAATCATTTCTGGCGCGCTAAAAAGTTAGAAGCCTGCAAACTGTTTCGATACATGCATGCCAGGAAATGTTTACATGTGAAAATCTTTTTACTAGTACGCCAGTAACTCCATGCGCAGGTAAACCCTTTATAATATTATGAACACTTCCAATCAAATTTACCAAATATTAGTAGTTTAAAGATATGCGGTAAAACATAATTATTTCTTAATTGTTATTAATTTGTAAACCGGGAAAATTTGGGCTTTTACTTAAAATGGCTGTGGTAGTCTAGTTACTTACTTAATATTACATAAGCCACTTATAAACATGTACATCTGTTACAGTAAAACAGGAAGAGATGCAATCATTGGAATTGCCTTCAGAAACATCTGAATTAAAGTGTGATGCTGAATATGATAATGATTGGTCAATTAAACTGGAATCATTACATGAAGAATTAGATATAAAAGCTGAAATTTGTAGTAACAATGAAGATCATGTAATAATAGAGCCTCCATTGAAGTGTATCATGTATCAAAGTGTTGAAACTCATACAGGGAAAAAGTTATATAAGTGCAATATATGTGACTTTGAAAGTGCACATAAAAATAGCTCGCGAATGCATATGAGCACTCATGCTGGAGATAAACACTTCAAATGCAGTATGTGTGACTATGAAAGTGCATATAAGAATAGCTTACGAAGGCATATGAGAAGACATACAGGAGAGAAACCCTTCAAGTGCAAAATATGTGACTATGAAAGTGCACACAAGAATAACTTGCGAATGCATATGAGCACTCATACAGGAGAGAAACCTTTCAAGTGCAGTATTTGTGACTACAAAAGTGCACATAAAAATAGCTTGCGAATGCATATGAGCACTCATACAGGAGAGAAACCCTTTAAATGCAAAACATGTAACTATGAAAGTGCACATAAGAATAGCTTGCAAATGCATATGAGCACTCATACAGGAGATAAACCTTTCAAGTGTGATAAGTGTGACTATGAAAGTGCACAAAAGTCTAGCTTGCGAATACATATAAGAAGACATACAGGAGAGAAACCCTTCAAATGCAAAACATGTGACTATGAAAGTGCACACAAGAATAGTTTGCGAAGGCATATGAGCACTCATACAGAAGAAAAACCCTTTAAGTGCAGTATGCCTGTTTATGACTCTGCACACAAGTCTAACTTGCCAATTTATATGGAAACACATACTGAAGAAAAACCGTTCAAGTGCAAAATTTGTGACTATGAAAGTGCACAAAAGGGTAACTTGGGAATGCATGTGAGAACACATACAGGAGAGAAACCCTTCAAGTGCAGTATATGTGACTACGATAGTGTACAGAAGAACAGCTTGCAAATGCATATGAGAACACATACAGGAGAGAAACCTTTCAAGTGCGATAAGTGTGACTTTAAAAGTGCACAGAAGAATAGCTTGCGAAGGCATATGAGAACACATACGGGAGAAAAACCTTTTAATTGTAATAAGTGTGATTATAAAAGCGCACGGAAGCCTAACGTGCAACGACATATAAGGAGGATTCATTCAAAAAAGAAAGAAACCATTTGAATGCAAAATTTATTTTTGTTTGAATGTCGAGTATATATTGTATAAGTAAATGTAAGAATAAATATTAGTAGGTATAAGCATTTTGAAGCTTTTAACGTGTTAATTGTTATATTGTTCTTTTGAAAATGTTTGCCTTATGCAGTAGTGTTTGTAAGATTGTTCATGTGTTTGTAATAATATTTATATAGTAATCTTAAAAGTTACTTGTATTTATTATAAACTAACTAACCCTGTATTTGAACATTGTTATACTACTATAAGGTAAAAGAGGCAAACATTGACACATCTTTATTTTATCGATTATTTTGGGACACGTGTAATATCTACCAGCTTGCAATTTGAACATTAGGTGGAAGGAGGATAAAATCATCATCATTATCATGATCCTCGTTTGTACCGCTTGCGCAGTGTGATGCAAAGCTAAGCTAGTTTGTGCTAGGCACAACAGGGCCCGACTATGCAGGTTACCGTGTTGGTGCAAAACCGTGCTTAGCTTGCCTGTTGTGTGTGAACGTTTTTGTTTACGGTCTTGTTACTCCTCCAAATGGAGACCAGGACCCACAACCGACCACCCAGGGAATTAGAAAAATTTCCAACCCTGGAGAGATTCGAACCGGGGAAACGTTTGGACTATTACATCAAAAGCTTGGCTCTCTACCAATGAGCCATCCCCGCCCTTGGGAAGGAGGGTAATAGCAATTAATAACTTTCAGCTACATTTCGCATTTCAATAAATTGTGATTTCAAAAAAAAAACTCCTGCAAGTGTCAGTGTTACACCATGGTAGTACAACATTGACCGCCCCCTCTAAAACCTGCTGTGCGTCAATGTTAGAATGATTTGAACAAAGCTAGTTTTAAAAAATTTTTATTTTGAAACAATTGAAAGTTAGGTATATAAGGTAAAATATTAACGTAAACATTTTAATATATTATTACACCACTTGGGAACTCTTTCACATTAAAATAATGCTTTACTCTTTGGATTATTGGCTCTTGCAAAGTTTTTATAACAGTCTCTGGCAAGATTTCTTGTGAATCTTCTACATTAGGATACGCAAAATGCATATAACGTTTTCTTGAAAAGGTAACTTCTAACGTATGATTGTTATCATTTGTATTTACAACTTTTCCAATGTAACAAACATCATTATATGGAACTAGAATCCAAGAACCATTAACAAATTCAGCTGAACTTTCTAATGTCTCATTTTCTTGGTGCTCATTGCTGTCACTTCAAAGCTTTCATCACCATCATCCTCGCTTCCTAGCTCCATATTTACGTCGCTTTCTGAACTGGACGTTTCTGCGACAACATTTCGCTTCTTTATCTTTTGTTCAGCAATATTCTTCTTTTGCTTTTACCGCCTGCTGTTTGTCTGTTTTTCCTTGTTCTTTGTACCTTTGCACGTTTTTCCTGTTGCACTTTGTTGCTGTTATCATTTTTTAGGACTGATAATAGGGCTAGTTCCAAAGATTTGTTTGGAGTTGCTATTTCAGGCTCGATTCTTTCATTTATGAGAGGAGATCCTGGTGGAGTAATATTATATATATATAGTATATTATATATTGCGCAACAATTGAAGACTCTCATAAGTTTCTTTAGAGTGACTTGAACAGAGTGAGCAACGGGTACCAATACCAATACCGACAATACCTGTGAATTCAAGCTTGTCTGGGAATGCCTGGGCAACCTCAGGCAATTGGCCAGCAAAAACCACGTATCTCTATGGTGGGTTCCAGAGCACGAGGGTATACCAGGCAATGAAAAAGCCGATGAACTCGCAAAAAGAGGTGCAACAACGGCATACACTGGACCTGAACCTTGTTGTGGAATACAGAAAAGCCACATTAAGCACGAGGTCAGCCTATGGGAGGAACAAATGAAATCCTTGTACTGCAAAAACACACCAGGACAACGTCAGGCAAAACAGTTTATAACTGTTTCGCAAAACAAAGCAAGGAACGCATTGTCTCTCAGCAAGAAGGAGCTACAGACCATCACTGGTCTTTTCACAGGCCACACTCCACTAAAATACCATCTATTCAAGATTGGTAAGGCTGAGGACCAAATATGCCGCCTATGCAATGAGGCAGCAGAAACGGCTGAACACATCCTATGTAGATGCGACGCTGCCGGTCGACGTAGACACAACATTCTCGAAAAGGAGACTAATGCACCTACCGAAATAAGGGACCTGAATCTGAGAGACATTCTCAGGTTTTTCAATAGCCTTCAACTTCTCTAACAAGGGAAAGGGCTTCTAAGTTACAATAGAACCACTAAGGATCGCAGTGACGAAAGGCATGCCGAGGCCAAAGCCCAAACAAACAATAATAATAATGGTAAGTGTAACGTGGAACCTTTCAAATTTATCCATTAGGTAGCGGTTCTAAACACAATTATCTATTTAAATGTACCTAATACTAGTATTTTTGGGTGTAAAACAAGAGCACCATTCAGACACCTTGAAGAGTTTGATTTACTAAAGACGTTAAACAAATTTATATTGGAATCGTCAAGATTTATCAACCAATTCAAGTACCGACTTTTTACCAGGTGTTACTTAAAGCAACTTATAGGATTGCAAGTTTCGCGAATGTTATGTGCGTTACTTATTCATCAGCAAATATTTTGTTGGAGTTCTAAAAAAATAATAATTATCGTAGTGAAAGAATTATACTTTGATAACTATTAAGTATATGTAGTAAATGTTATAAACTGTATGGTTTAAGTAAAGATGTGCGTTTCATTTTCTACAGCCAACCATAATTAAAAATTGAAAAATTGTGTTGATATAGATACTGTAGGACGAATACTTCACCACAAGACAACAGTATTCTTATTATTACATATTAAGAAATAGAGATAAGACTAAACTTTA
The DNA here is from genome assembly GCA_014611495.1 of Limonius californicus. NCBI lineage: Eukaryota > Metazoa > Arthropoda > Insecta > Coleoptera > Elateridae > Limonius > Limonius californicus. The sequence goes on along the minus strand of JABXWE010014828.1, from coordinate 10,091 downwards.
AAAAATTTTAATTTCATTTTATTGGCTCTGTGAACTGCTTTAACCGAGTTGAAATCGCCTTAGAATTAATGGTTGGTATAATCTACTTTAAATTATAACTTTATCCGCTTTAAAAAGGTACTTTTAGAAGAAACATTTACAAGCTACTTCTACCTCGGCGCTTTAAGCACCGCCCTCATTCAAGTAAATTTAGATATTGCGAAGAGGCTGAGCTTACCTAGGGATTGTGATTCAAGCAAGAAGCTTATATTCTTTATTTTCAATTCAGTGTTTAACATAGTTGAACTATTTTTATTTATGATAAACCTAGTAAACTATATCGAAATTACCTTCGTTAACTAGCTTACATGAGTAATAAGTTACTTTTCACAGATTAGATTAGATCGTTACCTTAATGACATCATTTTTAAACTTAAGAAATAAATAGTGCAATGCAGTTGTTGATGAACTTCTGCGAAGTGGATATTTATTTCTACTACAAAACCATATCAAATGTGCTTGCTTACGGTAGAACTGTTAAATCAAAGATTAAATGAAGATTATACTGCAATAAAGTGTTCAGAAAGTACATTGCTAGGAATTATTAAAACATAAAACTATACACAAACGCCAAGTTATTATGGAAGTATTATGGAGTTTCTCCAAAACATCCAAACATCGCCAAGAAAATCGAAATGTCTGTTACTTAGGCGAAACTTGGTACGACTCCCACGACATTGTACAGAAAAGTTGGATAAACAATTCTAGTCGATGTAAACCAAATATGCCAGAAAATAATATATTTTATTGTTATCTAATTACAATTCAATGTTGTAAGTTCATATTATTAAAAAGTGTAAATAAATATTTATACTTAAATAAAATGGATATTTGAAAATGTTGAACTTTCAAATATAATTCCTAAAGCCGGGTCTCATATTTTACCTGCATTTACAACTTCGTTAAATGTTGACCAGGGACTACTAGGCACCCTTCGGTGAGACAATAACGATATAACTTGAAGGAAACTATACACTATTCGTTGGTTCATCATGTATAACGATCACAAGTAGTTCGATTCAACTCTGGCCTCTCAATTTACATAACCTAAGTAAATATTTTGAGCAACTTCAGAATTGTTACTAGATAACAAGATGTTGTTAAAAAAATACTGAACTAACACTAATAACATTTTTTACACTTATCTACGCTTTTCTACAATAAAGGTGAGTGATATTTGCATATATACTTTATACAATTACATTTTGGTACATTTGAATTATTTACTTACATATCGTCCTAGAATTATACATAAAGATGCAGACAACAAAGAAGAACATTTGTTTACCACAGAAAAACGCATGCATATTAACATGGATACCTTATCTATGATGAATGAAGATGTCAAACCCGATGTTACCAGTGTGAATTCGGTATCAAAGTTTTCAGATTCTGCATGCAATATCTGGCAGCAAATCAAAATCAAGGAAGAATTATCGCAGAGTGAGTTGGAAACAAATGATAAATATGCATTATACACCCAAAAGCGAGTTATAAGTTAAATCGTTCAAACAATTAAATGATAATAGGGTTTCCTTCCAAAGCAACTATAATAGAAGGTTTACATGTATATAGATTTACTGGCGCCATTTATAACGTCAATCCAACTTTCGCACCAGTAAAAGTTATCTTAATTTTACCTCGCCATGGTGCATGACACATTACTGGATGCTGAAATGTTATAAGCATGCAAACTTTTTTGATACATGCACGCCAGTAAAGGTTTACATGTGAACATTTTTTTACTGGCACGCCAGTAAGTCCATGCGCAGGTAAACCCTTTATAATATTATGAACACGTCCATTCAAATTTACCAAATATTAGTTTAAAGATATGCGATAAATAATAATTATTTTTTAATTGCTATTAATTTATAAACCAGGAAAATTTAGGCATCTATTTCAAATGACTGTGCTAGTTTAGTTACCTATGTAACATTCAATAAGCCACTTATAAACATGTACATGTGTTACAGTAAAACAGGAAGAGATACAATCATCGGAATTGCCTTCAGAAACGTCTGAATTAAAGTGTGATGCTGAATATGATAATGATTGGTCCATTAAACTGGAATCATTACATGAAGAATTAGATATAAAAGCTGAAATTTGTAGTAGCAATGAAGATCATGTAATAATAGAGCCTCCATTGAAGTGTATTGTGTATCAAAGTGTTAAAACTCATACTGGGGAAAAGTTATATAAATGCAATATATGTGACTTTGAAAGTATACAAACGTCTAGCTTACGAAGGCATATAAGAAGACATACAGGACAGAAACCCTTTAAGTGCAAAATATGTGACTATGAAAGTGCACACAAGAATAGCTTGCAAATGCATATGAGCACTCATACAGGAGATAAACCTTTCAAGTGTGATAAGTGTGACTATGAAACTGCACAAAAGTCTAGCTTACGAATGCATATAAGAAGACATACGGGAGAGAAACCCTTTAAGTGCAAAATATGTGACTATGAAAGTGCACACAAGAATAGCTTGCAAATGCATATGAGCACTCATACAGGAGATAAACCTTTCAAATGTGATAAGTGTGACTATGAAAGTGCACAAAAGTCTAGCTTACGAATCCATATAAGAAGACATACAGGAGAGAAACCCTTCAAATGCAAAATATGTGACTATGAAAGTGCACACAAAAATAACTTGCGAACGCACATGAGCACTCATACAGGAGAGAAACCTTTCAAGTGCAAAACATGTGACTATGAAAGTGCACACAAGAATAACTTGCAAATGCATATGAGCACTCATACAGGAGATAAACCCTTCAAGTGCAAAACATGTAACTATGAAAGTGCACACAAGAATAATTTGCGAATGCATATGAGCACTCATACAGTAGATAAACCTTTCAAGTGTGATAAGTGTGACTATGAAAGTGCACAAAAGTTTAGCATACGAAGGCACATGAGAAGACATACAGGAGAGAAACCCTTTAAGTGCAAAATATGTGACTATGAAAGTGCACACAAGAATAGCTTGCAAATGCATATGAGCACTCATACAGGAGATAAACTCTTCAAGTGCAAAACATGTAACTATGAAAGTGCATACAAGAATAATTTGATTATGCATATGAGCACTCATACAGGAGATAAACCTTTCAAGTGTGATAAGTGTGACTATGAAAGTGCACAAAAGTTTAGCTTACGAAGGCACATGAGAAGACATACAGGTGAGAAACCCTTCAAGTGCAAAATATGTGACTATGAAAGTGCATACAAGAATAACTTGCAAATGCATATGAGCACTCATACAGGAAATAAACCCTTCAAGTGCAAAACATGTAACTATGAAAGCGCACACAAGAATAGCTTGCAAATGCATATGAGAACTCATACAGGAGATAAACCTTTCAAGTGTGATAAGTGTGACTATGAAAGTGCACAAAAGGCCAGTTTGCATATGCATAAAAGAACACATACAGGAGAAAAACCCTTCAAGTGCAAAACATGTAACTATAAGAGCGCAAACAAGAATAATTTGCGAAGGCATATGAGCACTCATACAGGAGAATTACCCTTTTAGTGCAGTATGCATGGCTATGAAACTGCACACAAGTCTAACTTGCCAATGAATATGGAAGCGCATTCTGGAGAAAAACCCTTCAAGTGCAGTATATGTGACAACGAAAGTGTACAGAAGAACAGCTTGCAAATGCATATTAAAACACATACAGGAGAGAACCCTTTCAAGTGCAATAAGTGTGACTTTGAAAGTGCATAGCAGAATAGCTTGTGAAGGCATATGGGAACACATACGGGAGAAAAACCTTGTAAGTGTAATAAGTGTGATTATAAAAGTGCACGGAAGCCTAACCTGCAACAACAAGAAGGATGCATACAGAAAAGAAAGAAACCGTTTGAATGCTGAATTTATTTTTGTTTGATTGTCAAGTATATATTGTATAAGTAAATGTAAGGATAAATATTAATAGGTATAAGCATTTTGAAGCTCTTAACGTGTTAATTGTTATGTTGTTCTTTTGAAAATGTTTACCTTTTGCAGTAGTGTCTGTAATAATATTTATATAGGAATCTTAAATTTGCTTGTATTTGTTATAAACTAACTAGCCCTATATTTGAACAGTGTTCTTTCTTTCTTTCTTTCTTTATCAATTCCTCTTTTACCTTGAACTTTGTTATACTACTATAAATGAAATCTATAATCTATACAGTCAGTAAGATTTATTCATGAGAAATAATATTGGAAGACTTTTGTACTTGTGTGCGATTGTGATTACAGTGGATGCCATTTAAATTTAAATAAATGGACGACCAACACCACGTCTTTTTATACTAAAACTTCGTCTCTGTCATAGTCGTTGGTCAGGTCGTTTAATAACTGTGTAGTTTGGATATCTACTAGTTGGACAGGTTTTAGTATAAAAAGACGTGGTGTTGGTCGTCCATTTATAGTAAGACAGCCCAGTGTTGAAGAAATTGAGTTAGATTTAACAGAAGCGGACGTGGTATTTCTCGGAATGTAGATATACCAAAGTCGACAGTACACAGTATTATAATGCACGGGTTAGCTACGGGCAACTGTGAATGGCTATTAAATTAACATCAGGAAAATCCGAATTTTATTGACATTATTTTGTGGACATGAGGCTACATTTACGCAAGATGCGATATACAACACTCAAGGGTACTCGTAATAGTCATGTATAGGCAGAAGAGAAGCCTTATGGAAATCATGTCATCGATACAGTGTTAATAGTTGGACAGTAAGGTAAATAATTATATATTTGGTCCTTTTATTCTGTTAAATCGTCTGTATGCTGAAGATTTCCTACATTTTCTGACCGAAGTTTTCAAATGGAAAATGCTCCACTAATAATAATAATTATAGTTCTCATTATTCCCCTAGGGGACATAGGGTTTGGATATATTCCACCCAGTCTTGTCTGTCATCTGGTATCCTCTTCAATTCCGGAATACTCGGTAACGTTCGTTTAGCTTTGACACTTCATATGCATTAAAGTCTCATAGTCAATTACTATATTTTATTTTCCGAATTTAAAGGAACGCTAACGAGTATGTTTAGTCTATAAGCCGATCGAAAACAGTTCTTAGAATCCTTTGTCTTCAGAATGACCCGGGAAATCCTATGCTTCCCTGAAGTTCTACATGGAAGATCTTGTTACAGAATGATTACGTTTGGTAAGAGTTTTTGCAGACGGGGGAAAGCCAGTCAGCCTGAGCCTCGGAAGGCGAACGCACATGGCTTTGAGCCGGAGTTTTTGCCAGCTCCTCTGCTAGATTAAGGTATCGTATCGCTTTTCTCGCCTGGTGGCGGAATATTTCTACGACATTTCGTCGGATTAAAAATTAGCAGATTATTACGCTTTATTAAAGACAATTTAGTTGTTTTCCCCAGTTTACCAGTGCTTCATTGGTAAATACGAAACAGAATAGTTTAATATCCTTATTATATTAAGAGTGAGGCAACCTTCAGTTGTCCATCATTTTATTATTTGTTAAGGGTGGTGTATTTAATTTGTAAACTCGAAGGTCGCAGGCTGTCTAGTACTGATTGTTTATTAAAGTAAATGTCGTATGACAGTGGCGGCGAGATGTTCGGTTTGGACGTCCCAACGCTCATTTGTTTAGCCCATAGTTTCTTTTTCTTGTTCTAAATTGTACTATTTGTGTGCTATATTTTACTCAATAGATATGGATGCAGTTAAAATGTAGTAAGATCTTCTATTGTATATTTTTGCGCGCATGAACTTTGTAAGCATTATACAGGAGGAGGCACAATAAAGGTGAGTTCGGTTTCCGTAAGCTCCTGGTTTCTCGGCCTTCTTACGGGAACCTGCCATCAGCTGTAACTTGGAGGGTGGCGCTCATTAATTTCGACTTACCCTGTATACAAATACGTTAGATTTCCTTCCCTTAAGCGTTTCTTGTGAACCACTCCCTACGTCGCTGAGCTAATTCTAAGACCCTTCCATCTTTTCTGCTGCGGTCCGACGAAAAAGCTAGTTGACCCATAACAACTCTTCCCTGTTTCTACCTCCACGGTGCGTCTGCGGGATATTTTTGGCCTCCCCCATTTTCTCTTGCCTTGCGAGTTCCACTCCAGGACTGCCCTCGTAGGTTCTTACCTCGGTCTTCTTAAGGTATGACCTAATCAACTATACTTGCGCTTTCTGATTTCTAGGTTGACCTCCTTTTGTCCTGTTCTTTACAGAAGTTCAGCATTACTGATTATTGTGATTATGTTGAGGAACCAAATTTTTACTATATATATCTTAAACACCTGTTTATAAATGTCTGTAACTAGTGCTTAACTTTTTGCGTTACGAACTACGATTCACACCCGGATGGCAGGACCGGCTTAACTGTAACATTGAACACTTTTATTTTCACATTCTCCCCAAGACCAGCCGAATTCCACACATTTCTCATGATAGAAAACACTCCTCTGGCTTTAGTTTTTGTCTTCGGTATATCGCGTTCTGTGCCTCCATCTTCTGTTAATTCACATCACATTAAACTTTCTCATCTTCTATCTGCAGTGTATTTAATGCTGTGCTGTTGATAATTACCACTTTTGTTTTATTAATATTAATTTGTAGTCCAACCTCTTTCGATTTTTCTTTTAGATTTTTCGGTTTTGTTTGAATGTCCTGCAATCTATTCCCCATCAGGCACGCGTCATCGGCGTATTCTATGTAGTCTAATGTTTCGTCAATTTCTAGGGTATTCCATTTCCTTCTGTGATTTGGAAAAATATGTGGTCCATGACTATTAGAAATAGCAAAGGTGACAGAATGCAACCCTATCTTAAGCCTGTTTTGGTATCAAAAAATTGTGATGTTTGTCCATTATGTAGCACACAACGTTTGTTCCCTGCGTAGCCTAGTTTGATTAGCCTTATAAGTTTTTCAGAAACTCCCACATTTGCTATGGTACGCTTTACTAAATCGTCCGTGGGAAAGAGTTGGTGTTGTCATTTCGTACGCTAACGGGAGTTATTCGGTAGTATTTGATACTTATTCCAAATAGCTAGAATTAAGAATGTTAAAAGACAAATTGGCAGATGCAGAACACTGAAATTAAAATCAATATTCTAAAAATTTGGGTGCCCAGATGAGGTTGTGTGTGATCATGTTCCATTTGATAGTTTTGTTGTCAAGCGATTTGCAAGGGATTGGAACTTCACAATAATTACTAGAAGCCCCAATTATCCCCGTTCCAATGGCTTGGCCGAAAAAACGGTCTCGATAGCAAAAACTATTTTAAAAAAATGTAGAGAGGATGGTAGTGATGTATTCAGTGGCTTAATGCAATACAGGAACACTCCACTTAAGTATATGGAGTACACACCGTCCTAACTATTAATGAGTCGCTTATCTAAGACTAAACTCCCCATCTCAGCATATCTGTTAAGGCCTTCTCTTTGTGTCAGTGCTGATGCAAACTTAGAGTCTACGCGAAATGATAATAAGTATTTTAATAAAACCACTAGGGAAGAGTTATAACCTTTAAGTACTAATGAAAATGTAACCGTGTATCTAACGTATCTAAGGTATGGGAGCCTGGTCAGGCTATAAATGCCCATAAATGTCCCAGATCATATACTGTTAAAAATAAAACTTGAAACATAGTTAGAAGAAACTGAATTGACTTACGTAAGATCAGAACGATGTAACTAATAGAGAACAAGAGGGTGAGAACCAATGTAATATTAATGTTGCTAAATATAGACACGAACCTATGTGTGAAAAATTACCTATTGTAACTCGCTCAGGTCGCATCAGCGAAAAACCTGAAAAACTAGATTTGTAACAACTAAAGAGGGAAGATGTATTAGTGTTGTATGTTACGCATCCCTACACCGCTTATTTTGCATTGTTCTATGTTAGTAACCCTGACTGATGGCACTCGTGAATAAGAGCTGCTTGCACAGTGATATTGAGGGTTGGCTTATTAGGCTGAGAATAATACATAAGTCAAGATAATTGAGTTAAATCACCCACAGGTTGAACGAGGTAGGCAGGCTCATCTTCAAGGGAGAAATGGTGTAACCATTCATCAAAACTACCTAAAAGTTATGTAAAAGTTAACCTCTCAAAACTACAAGGTCGCCAATAGTCAACTAAAAGTTACCCTGTAGGTTCAATGTCACAAATTAGCTAACCATAGAACAACCCTCAGCATCCTCAAGTCGCTAAAAAGTAAGTCATAAAATTTGTCAAAAAGATAACCTTAAAATTAATCTTTTGGACACCTCCCTAACATACCCGAATGTTAAACCGTGTGGGAAACAGTGTTGGGTAGTATCTAGATCCAGTGGATCTAGATCCCGGATCTAGATGCACTATGTGTATCTACTATCTGGATCTAGATTCTTTTTACACGAGGATCTTGTATTTGTATCTAGATCATAATTTTCTGGATCTTTCATCTTTAGATCCAAAGATCCGCTACAATTTATATCTTGATTTTTCTTTTGTGAACTTTAAAAACGCATTGAGTAATAATTCCTATTTAAAGTATGTTTATGTATTTTAGGAAATGTCTTCTATTCTTCTTTAGCAAAATAAATTATGTACGTGCTTCCAGGAAGATTGCAGTTGGGTTGGCATTATGCACTAAGCGTATACCTATATTTGAGCAATTGTGCAGATGCAGGCAGACGCCTGGAATTTCCTGTCCCTCAAATGTACCTGTTGCGAGGTAGCAAAAGTACTTTAGCTATTTTATTACTTATTAGGCAGACTATGTAAAGCAAGAACAGACATTTTTCGGTATTTGCTTCACTGCTGTCATTGGGGGTGAACCATTTGGTAGTGTTAGGTTAGAGTGATGATGAGCGACGAAAGTGCTTTCAGGAACTGTAACGGATAACGCAAGCAATTTCAGCAAAGCTTTTAATATATTTGCATCTTCTCTGTCTAGAGACAAATATAATGATAGCGACTTAACAGAACTACTAAATCAAAATGATGTAGATGTAGAATCTTTAGTCGATTTTGATGATGACAGTACCTACGTGCTTTTACCTCAACGTTTTAAATGTTGTTCACATACCCTAAGCCTTATTATTACTGAATATGTAGTCAACACCACAGAAAACGCAGTAAAAATACACGATTCGGTTTTTCAAAAAGTTTTTTCTTTATGGAATTTATTAAGTAGGTCAACTAAAGCATCAGACGAATTGGAAAATATATGCGGTATTAAATTGAAAGTTCCTTGTCCAACTCGGTGGAATTCCATGCATGATGCATGCATGAAGCTAATTAGCATTGAATCAAAAATAAACGAAATTTGTAAAGTATTAAAATTAGAAGGATTTCAGCCATCCGATATTCTTTTTTTGAAAGAACATGTTTTTGTTACAAAACCTATAGCAGTTGCAATAGACATTTTACAAAATGGAAAAACCTGTCACTTAGGAATTGTTTTACCAACACTTTTTAAAATAAAAATCATTGGAAGCTATGCTGGAATTACAATTCTCTTCAAAATTAAGAGAAAGTTTGCTAAATGGACTTCAAAAACGTTTTGCAAATATAATGGATGTAGAAAGCTCCGGCAGTCGACCATACTTGTTGGCTACAATTTCTTATCCAAAATTTAAATTAAGGTGGTTAGAAATTACTTCGTTTAAAGATGATTCTGAATTCTGCAAAAGTGTATTGAAACGAAAACTAGAAGAGTTACAGTTAGGAGGATCTCAAGAAGATTATAATGAAACAACAGAAAGTCACGTAAATTCCGAAAAAGAAAATTCGTATCATGAGGATTTTTTTGATTTTTTTAAAATAACTAATACGCAGGTACAAACTATTTTGAGGATCCCGATAACAGTTACATTTAATTAAATAAGTATCCGATAATAAAAGAAATTTTTCTTAAATGTAATTGTACAGGGTGGGCAAATTTCGATGTTTGTATAGGGTAACTCGGTAACTATAGGAGATACAAAAAAATGGATGTCACATTCTCGATCTCTTTTTTTGAGACAAATTCACTGGCGGAAACAAAAATTTGCTATCGTCTTTTGTTTTCGA
>JABXWE010014827.1:0-29861 GCA_014611495.1 Limonius californicus | reverse complement strand
TGTTCATTGATGCAGGTAATCGTGGGCGATTTATGTGCGACCGATTTTAAGGTGGGTTAACACAGCCTCTTCGTTTCTGTTTAGGTCCTTGTTTTCTATCCATTTGTGGGGTCTGCAATATATCTTTCTTTCTGCTATGTTCATCCATTCGTTGTGCCAAGATAATTTTAGATTTATAATTTTTATGTTAACTAATAGGTAAGAGATTCAGGCTTTGTATGTAATAGTTCAAAACTTTCCCGGTTCGAGTCGCATGTGGGACCAGACAGTTTTCTATTTACCTGTGTGGTCGGTACTGGGTTTCGGTCTCCATTTGCTATTGAGGATCAAATCAATGATACTCATAATGTTATGGCCGTACTAGAGAAGTAACAAGGCTCTACACGCGAACAGACCATCCACTAGGCAGGTCAAACACGGTTAGGGACCAACACGGTAATCCGCAGAATCGGGTCCTGTTGTGCATAGTGCAAAACTAGCTTAGCCTTGCCTCACAGCTCCTTGACATACAGCCTGTAGGGTTTGTAAAATCTTTAATAATAATAAAAAATACTATTGTAACAGTAAGTTGACGCAGAAGAAACGTCGCTGGAAGCTAATTTTTCTTTATATGATTTACTAATTTCTTACCCCAAACAGGTTGCAAATAGCCGTACCCCGATAATCAAAACTTTTTTGCTCGTAGACCATGCAGATTAATGGGTTAGAATGATTAATTGTTTTATCAAATAATCAATCAGGCGATCTTTTATATTACTACCAGAAAAACTTATTCATTTGGAAGGTTGTGTAGTAGAGACGACAGTAAAGATAGAAACAAAACGAGGAGTGGGACAGGGATGCATTTTATCGCCAAACCTGTTTAACTTGTATTCAGAACATATAATGATGAAGGGGGGTTGCTAGATCCCCTACCGGGCGCCTTCCCAGGTGGCCGATAGGGGGATGCTCGCTAGATATATCGAGTACCGGGGATATAAAATACCTGGGGTGGACCAAAACTAGTCATAGCGTCTGTCTCCAGAGGAGCGGCTCTAAACAGCGTTTGCTCCAAAGTGGGCGGCTGTTCAACCAAACTCGCCAAGACGCCCGGCAAGCGTGGCGTTTTATTGCCATTTACTTCCTAATGATATAATCGTCAGGCTACCCCAAGGATTCTGGGGCGGGGGGGGGGGGGGGGGGGGGTAAGACTTCGACTTTTAAACGTAATCACAAATCAGCGTATTTAATTAAAATATGGATTGCAACGTACAATGCTCGTACACTCAGAACTGATGACAGGATTATAGAATTGGAAGAAAAATTAACAAAAATTAATTGGGCCATTGTTGGACTAAATGAAGTACGAAGAGTAGGGGAAGATTGGATTAATCTCAAATCAGGAAATACATTAATATAGAGAGGCGGAACAGACGGAACCACAGGAGGAATTGGATTTATCATTAACAAAAAATTAACACCCGATATAAAAAGTTTTAAATCAATATCAGAAAGAGTGGCCTATATAATCTTAAAAATTTCGACAGATATAAAGATAAAAATTATACAAGTGTACGTTCCTACTTCCTCCCACTCAGAAGAGGACGTGGGATCAGTCTACGAACATTTAGAAACAGCCATGCAAACTGACCCCACACATTGCAACATCCTCATGGGGGACTTTAATGCTAAATTAGGCAATAAACAAGAACCCGACGAAGAATATATGGGAAAATTTGGAATAGACCGAAGAAATGAACGAGGAGATACGTTATTGAACTTCGTGAGCAAATATAAATTGTATGCTATGAATTCTTTCTTTGAAAAACGACCTAATCGAAAATGGACCTGGTTATCACCAACCGGAAATGCAAAAAACTAAATAGACTACATACTAGCAGATAGAAAACAAAAAATACATGACGTTAGCGTGTTAAACTTATTTAACACGGGTAGTGACCATAGACTTGTAAGAGCTGCACTAATCATTGACAAAAAGTTACAAAGAAAACAATTAATTAGAAGAAGTTTAAATAAACTAACAGCAGAAGAAATAAAAAGGGAAGGCGAGCTATACAGAGAAATAATTGACAATAAGCTACCGCTGATATTGATAACGTAAAACTAACACTAGTGTTAGGGCAACTAATTTCTTTCGTAATTTAGTGGACTGTATGTTCGTTCGTCGTTCATTACCCCAACAGATAATGAAAATGTTTGAAATGAATTTACTGGTTTTTCTGTAATTAGTCACAGCAAGATATTAGCAAACTCTCCTACCTTTTGGCACTTGTGGTTGTCGGCAAGTTGTTCTTTTCGGTGTTCTGTTTTCTACCTCGAGGGCCCTCTAATTAGCATTGACTTGAGACTTAAATAACAACGTAGCACACACATAACTGCAGCTGTGTAAGTTCTTTTGTTTGTTATTTTGTTGCTTTATTGTTTAGCACGTACTTACCTCGACTGTCGGCATCATACGTACCGAAGATTCTAAGAAATTCGTTCTTTTGTTTGTTGTGATTACCTTACACGTGTTTATATAATATGAATAAAATACATAAGAAAATACAATTAAAATACTGGAGCAGCAAAAAATGTCAGACGAAGATAACAGACTATAGGCAATAGGCATTGTTATTTGTATCAATATTAATGTTTGTTGTTTGTAAATTTTATACTTTATTAGTAAATACATATGTATTATAATAGTAAAATAATATTGATTTTTCTTCTCTCCATTTAACGACAACTCTCAATAACGCCATAAAATGCGCAGTCCCTTAAGTGTCGCTATATAGAGTTTACACTGTATATGCCTAAAATCAACAGAAATACCCAAAACCTGGAAAAACTCAAAGGTCATATTACTATACAAAAAGGGTGAAACCAAAAAACTTGAAAACTATCGACCAATCAGTTTGTTGTCGCATCTATACAAATTTCTAACAAAGATAATTACCAATAGATTGGAAAGGAAATTAGATGAGTATCAACCCCAAGAACAAGTGAGATTTAGGAGAAACTACGCAACCAGAGACCACGTATTAACAATGAAAATATTAACGGAAAAATCTAACGAATATGGATTCGCCGTTTGTATGGCCTCCATAGACTATGAAAAGGCGTTCGACAGTATTGAACACTGGGCGATATATAGAGCATTAGCAAACAGCCGAGTAGATCAAAGATACATACAGCCTATAAAACAACTAAATGGAGAAGCCACCGCAACAATATCTTACACGCTAAAACTGACCCTGTACCGCTTAAAAGAGGAGTAAGACAGGGCGATACTCTCTCTCCGAAACCCTTCACTCTGGCGCTTGAAGAGTATTTAAGAAAGTAGAATGGTTAGATAAGGAAATAGATGTGAACGGGGAGCAATTAACTAACCTGCGCTATGCAGATGATATTATTCTTCTCTCAGAAAGTATAGACGATTTACAAGTAATGATTAATGATCTTAACAGAGAATGACATAAAGTAGAACTGAAGATGAATTTAGAAAAACTAAAATAATGTACCCCGGTCCAGAAACAGAAATTAGAGTGGAAGGCACCCAAATTGAGAGAGTAGAAGAATATATATATATATGTATATCTCGACCAAAGAATAGAGCTAGGAAGAAACAGCGAAAAGAAGGAAATAAAAAGTGGGTAGATAGCGTTCGGAAAATTGTCCTTTATCCTGAGAAATAGAAAAATATCCCAACACATCAAAACTAAAATATTTGACCAGTGTATTGTACCAGCCATGACATATGGGGTCGAAAATTGGGCAACAACAAAAAGTAATGTAGAACCAATAAGGATAGCTCAACAGGGTATGGAGAGAGCAATGTTAAATATAACAAGAAAAGATAAAATCCGGAATGAAATAATTGGATCAATCACAAAAGTGACAGATGTTACCGCAAAATAATTGAATGGAGACCGTATGAGCATCAACGAGGAAGAGGACGTCCACCCATGCGCTGGTATGACGACTTCAAACGAATGGCTGGATTAAATTGGATCCAAATCGCACAAAATCGTAATAGGTGGAATGAATTAGGAAAGGCCTATGTCCAGAAGTGGATTTGAATAAAACTGGCTAAGAAGAAGAAGAATGATGAAGGCGCTGTACGATGGAGAGGAAGGAATTAAAGTAAATGGTGAAGCAATAAATAAAAACATGGCTAGATTTAGAAAGATGAAAGTAATGTTATGTGATAAAGAACTGAGTAGCGATCTAAGAATAAAAGTAATTAATTGCTATATATGACTAATAAAGTTTAGAAGCATGGAACCTCAAGAAAGACACAAGATCAAAAATAGAAGCTTTCGAAATGTGGTTCTTCCTACGAATATTAAAAATTCATGAATAAAGCGTCCTAACAATGAGGCAGTCTTAAATAGTGTAGGAGGAGATAGAGAACTTTTACTCATAGCTAAAAGAAGAAAAGGTGAACATCTGGAACAAGTACAGGGACATGATAGATATGATCTACTACAAAAAAATATTGATCGGAAAGATAGAAGGCAGAAGAATATTGGGAAGAAGGAAGACGTCGTGGCTCAGAAACATAAGAGAATGGACGAAAATCTCAATTTCAATTTTCACAGTATATTGAATCATAATGTATACAAGTCATCCTAAAATTAAGACTACTTATATAAATTACAACTCAATGGCTGTTTAGGAGTTGTACTTCTCTTCAGCCGAAAATCTCGAGAGTCAGCACCCTTCTTAACATCGCAAGGAACAGAGAAAGCTTTCGAGAGAGACAGCAACCGCCACTAGTTGGCATGACATTTATAGAAGAAGATGAAGTAGTAGTGTTTAGAAAATTAGAATTATTAATTATATAGCATGAAAATCAAATCTTTAAACATTAATTTTGTAATTGACCTAATTCATCGGTTATGAAGCAAGTAGTTTTGGAACAGAATAATCGATTGATCGTGTTCTGACTGAGACAGAGCGGAATGCTTATTGTCACATAAATTTCATTTTTACGAAGTTATCAGAGTAACGAAAACATTGTTAGTTTTGGTTAAAAAGCTTGCCTTTTGTCTGCTTATTATAGAAATTATTAACTGTGTCATTGTATTTTAAATAAATTGATGTAGGTTAATTACCTTAATTAAAGTTTATAAAATTATCGGATTTTAGAATCTATTAATATATTGTAATATTATATCCGCACACTTTGCTATTCGTAGTAGTTGACATTTTTGGGCTAATTATTCAAAAAACATGCAATTCAGCAAATTTGTTCATACTGCGCTCAGTCAGTGGAAGCTGAATGTAATATATATTCATATTCGATTTAAAGAAGTTTTGTTCGGTATATTGAGGTTGAACGTAATTGAGTTATCGGTTTATTGGATTTATTCTGTACAGTGTTTTTACTTTTATTTACTATAACGTTTTACCGAAGCTCAACCCAAACCTCTTAACTTTTGAGCATATTGAAAATTCTTGAAGAACAGGGGAACATATTAATTTGCAGCAATACTGATTATTGCATATTATACTAAAATTAGATCATGATGTTATGAAATTATTTAAGAAAGATACTACCTAAAACAATCGCTTGAATAAGTTTTAATTATTAGTTTTGTATAATCTCCAATAAACTGAAAAATCAAAAATCTAATCTATACCAAACTTATCAGCAACGCGTTTTAAAAATTTTCTAGTGGAGAAAGCCTTTCATCCCCCAACAAAAACGATATCGCGTGAAGAAGTTTCGATTACGTATCTGTTTCCAACAGAATTCTCTGGATATCTATACATAATTTCCTCTGCAAACTGCCTGTTATTCACGGATGGTTCACTCTCGTGGTAATACACTGGCTAGTCCTAATTTATTTTCCGTCCTACTCTTGCTAATTAACGCATCTTGCTCGGTTTGGTCGTCTGTATGTTAATTCCAAACTATCTTTAACGTTTGGGGTAGAATTTATTCGTCCTTACTAAAATATTTATTTTTTATTGCTTAACGGAGTTAAAAATGTGAATGTACGATCCCAATGAATGGAAGTTAATTAAAACCGGTGAGCTAATCAACGGTATAACAAGGCCCTAATTACGGCTATTATTTTCATAACTCTTAATTGTAACTGTAATCACGTGCACTGACAAAGTTGCACCCTCAAAATTAGAAATTTAATTTTCTTGACTTATTTGTTTACATCTTCCAAGTCAAGTATGAAGTTGTAATAATTAACGAGCAATTTCATCACCGTTAGGCGAATCGAACGTTTTTCGTCCGAAGTTCTAAATTTAAAATTGCTTATTAAAGTTAAAATTAAAATAAGATCATTTCTTTGTTCTCGCCGAAGATTTAATTATACCTGACAGCGTGAATTATTTTGTTGAATTTTATAAGAAATGATTGATGAATTTTAATTTGCATTTAACTAAATTTGTTTTTGCTTGGTGTTTGTCCTTTGCGATGAAATAGAACTCAAGGAATATATAATTTTTGGTTAATAATAAGTTTGGAAATGTCAGATAAAGAAAGTTGCCTATTTACTTTTTTGAGAATTTGAATAATTTTTTTCTATATTTGCAGATGCATACTTGCTTGATTTTCCTTATTTTTAATATTTCTATTATAAACAAGATTATTCTTGATGTGTTGCTGGCAATTTTGCAAAGCCATTAAAATGTGTATTTGTGTATAGTCGAATATTTTACACATACTAAATAAATGTTTACTAGGATTTGTATATTTGTCAAGGATAATAGAGCCATTCGCCATGTTATTATTGTTACAAATATACAGTGTGATCATTTTATCTTGTAACAAGTAGGCAGGTTACACCCTCCTCTACCTCTCACATGTCCATGAAATGCTTAGTTAACTTTTCTTTTTAGTTACAAAAAATATTTTTTACATTAAAAGCCCTTTGGACAGGCAAATGTCAACTACTGTTTCGTCACAACTTGACAAACTTATGTACAGAGTTGTCGATTTGTATATATTCTTGTGATTATAACAATTAGTTTCAAAGTATGCTAATAACGAGAAAACGGATATGTTGATTTTGGGAGAATGCAGAGAAGCGGCGGACTTAGCAGTACGACGATATGCACAAATATACCCGGATAAACCCCTTCCATCACATAATGCCTAGGCGTTTGGAAACAATTTTGCGGAAATGTGAACAGTTTTTCAAGCCAAAGGTGAGACAATGACAGATGAGACATCTTTACCACGTCACATTAGTGCAAGACTATGCTGAAGACCCACGTCGACTGCATTTATGCCAATTTTTAAGAAACGAAGTTACTACTGATCCACTGTTTTTATGAAATATTTTATTTTCTGACGAAGGAACGTTTAGTAATAATGAGTGTGTAAACATACACAATTGCCATTTCTATTCACATTGGAAGGTGTGGTACGGTGTCGTTGATAAATTTATCGTTGGTTCCCACTTCTGTGAGGGCAGTTTAAATGTGCAAATGTATTCACATTATTTTAAAAAATGATTGCCCCAACTTTTAGAAGACATTCCACTTTATGTTAAACAGAGTAGGTGGTTTCAAAATGACGGAACACCTGCCTTCTTCCATAGAATGGTAAGGAACTACCAAGATGAAACTTTCCATAATAGAGTAGTTGCAAGAGGTGGAATACAACCTTGACCTTCACGTAGTCCGGATTTCACTCTGTTAGATTGTTTTTGCGGAGTAAAGTAAGAAACGACGTCAACGAAACTTCCGTAGAAAGAAAGATTTACGTGAAAGAATTATTGAATCATGTAGTCAATCACCCCACACATGCAGACTCATGTTAGAAATCCTTTTTCGCGACAGATTGACTTACGTGAACAGCAATGTGGACGGTAGTTTGGACATTTATACGTCATTAATTAGTGTTCTTCTTTCTGTTTTTATTTAATATATTTTTATATTTGATTCTATTCTTATGGCAACATATTTTTCTGCTATCTTTGCTTTCTCTGAGCTGTTTTGCTTAAATTATAAGAAATAAATATTGTAAATGTAACTATTGCGAAACTGCATCTTATTTACTAGTAAATAGTTTCATTGTAGCTTCTTAGTACATTCAACGTAACTTTGACATTTATTTACTTAAACAGTGTTAAGTTTACTAAGATACCTGTGGAATACAAACAGCTGTAATGTGTGTACCCTACTTACATGTTACAAGACAAAGAAAACACCCTGCTTACACGATAGCTTTAAATTTACTAAATTACGCAGTTGTGGGGAATATCGAGTTATTGTTCGTCTACCGAGACTTAAAGAAGGAAAAGAATTTATGGAAAGTGAATCTGAGGATAGTATTAAAAAGTTGAAATACAAATTATTATATACAATGGTTTTATTCCAAATTACTTACATTTTATTATTGTAATATCAGTCATAACCTACGACATTACAAAACATACTAATTCTTCCATGGAGATGCAGTAAAAACAAGAACTGATAAGATTCGATTAAATCAGTTTTTCGTCTATCGTTTCTTTAAAATAATGTTAGCAATCGCCTGCCACACGTTTTGGATGGGGCCAAACTACTTTATTGACTTTATGGGTCGACATCCAAGATTGAACAACCTTTGCTCTGCGAGGAGCATTATCATCTTGGAAGGTAAAGGTTTTGTCAAGAAATAACTTTTTTCCACTAAGCAGCATTTTCTCCTGTAGGACATCAATGTATTTGGATGCATTCACCATACAACATCCAGTGTACCAACACCTTCGGCAGTCATGTAGCCCCATATCATGACAGAGGTTGGATATTTAATTGTTGGCAGAACACATTGTCGTGAAAATTTTTCTCCATGAAATCTTCTAATATATGTGTTTCCAGCATGATTGTTGATAATAAAGTAGATTCATCACTAAATAATATCTCCTGCCGTTGTTCTGGGGTTCAACGGCGATGGTCCTTTGCCCATCTCAAACTGTGGAGCCTTTGTGCCATTGTCGTCTCTCAGCTCTTCACATGCTCACATGTAGAAGTTCAACAGACTCTTGGTATATTGGGAGCGGTGCGCAGGAATTTACTTCGTAGATGTGCATCGTGTGTAGAAGCTGGGGGTCGGCAATTTGAACATTTACTATAATTTTGTTAATTTTTGAATTAGTTATTGTAAATTTTTCAAATAATTGATATTGATGAATAATTGATTCAACTCTAGTGGAACGGTAGATGAGGAATAACCACGAATTTACCAAGTATGTAGCGGGCGCGTTTTGGAGTAACGAAAAGTTGAGGCACGAGGACATGATCTAGAATTGTCTTACAGATATTGAAAATTAAAATATGCAGTAGAAGGCGTGTGGCGGGTTCATTTTTACCACCATTTCTGTTAAATAGAAATAATTCCCAAGCAAAATTCCAGCGTTTGCTCAGGAGCATATCATAGAAGATTTAATTAAGCTCTAGTATCCGTGGTAGTTTGAGAGCTTTTCAGATTTACATAGTTTACAGGCGGATCAGAAATTACGTGTCATTGAGATCATTTCCTAATATTAATTGATGTTTAATTCACTCCACGAATTGCGCGGATTCTCCGCAAGGAACTTTATTCTACATTATTTTACCCTTTCTGTGAAAGACATTAAGTTTCTGAGGGTTTTTAGGGGAATTTCTCGATTTACAAGCTTAATCGGCTTTGCCTTGTCAGAGTGACTTTACGTGAAGTGCAGAAGTATTATATTTTCGCCATGTAAGTCTACGGATTATGTCCAAATTGTTTAGTGATTTTTGCTGCAAGACATTTTGTTTTCCTAAATAAAGATTTTCGAATGTAGAGGTGGGATTTCCTCTTCCATTCTCATGGTGAATTCGTGTTCGCTCTTTGAATAACAGTTTGGGTGTTTAGGATTTTATTACAAAGAAATCGAGAGTAAAGTTGGGTTTAAACTAGAAAATGCAGATTTATAGGCAAGAGGGTGTATAGCGTATCCCATACATTTATTAGAAATAAAACGGTTCAAATAATTCTCTGCGGCATCTGCGGATTTATAGAACGTGAGTGGAATGAAATTTCTCCCTTTCTTCCGGCAGTAATACACAAATGTTTGCCAGAAATTTTGTGCTAATTTCCGCGCTTTATGGGAGATAAACTGAACAATTGTCACGGATCTGTTTAAGTTACAGTTTTCGTGGTTGCTTTGTTCGTATGCCTTTTGCTGTCTTAATCTTAGCTAATCTCTTCTCTAATGTGTCGTGGCCACGCAAAGACCACTGCTACTGGCATTGATGTAATTATATCCCAGTAATTAGTAAGTAACACGTTATATTCTACTGGAAACTACACCTAACACGTCACAAAATCGAAATTGAATACTATAAAGTTTAAGATATTAACAACACTACATATTTTTTAGGACGTAGTTACCATTTTTGATATAATAATAACCTCAAAAAGTTGAAGTGAAATAGATTGTTACAAAACTGTTCCTTTCTTACATTTAGGAAATAATTAAATAATGAATTTATTGCAGCACAATATACAAGGTCAGTATAAGGTAGTGGACAATGGTTCTACTAATGATAATATTTATTTTATCATCAAAATTTTAAATGAATATTTCTTACTTTTCAGGTTACATTTTGGCGGCATAAGTTTAGTTTATATATTTCACTACATTCGAAAAATGACACACTGATTTCTATTATTTGATTTTTGCTTTCTTATACTGTTATTTCTGTTTTCGGGGGTTCATTTTTACATACCTATATGTGTGGAATTTTAAAGAACATATTTCAAAGTTTTAAAACAATATAAGTATTCAATTAAACGACATTTTTTCCAGTTCTAGACAATATAGATAAGGAATAACAAGAAAATAGATGCTAACGATGATAAGATTACTGCTAGCCCCAAATAATATCATTTACATATCAAGAGATTTTCAGCTACAGTTGTTTAAAAACGGGGAACGCTTCTCGAAGAAACTCTTATATTTTCTATTTGTAAAATGGATCAGTTCACTAAAAGCATTGTCGTTATTTATAAGTAATGTTAGTTAGCGAAAATATTCTACTTCAGACCAAAGCTGTTCAAATGTATAGAATATGCCGCTTTAAGATTACCTGTATTGAAAATGAAACATTTTGTGTATTGTTTTGAAAGAAAAACAAGTTACCTCCTGTGGTTGCTGGTATCTAGAACGTATATCAAGAGAACGCCAGATTCCTCTAACTTTCTTATCTAACTGTAACCGTATATAAAATAGAAATGGGAATATACTAACGCCAGATTCCTCTAACTTTCTTATCTAACTGTAACCGTATATCAAATAGAAATGGTAATATACTACTAAGTCAGAAAGAATTAGAAATATTTGGTGCGGAAACAGACGAAATGTCTGAAGATGATACTGAGCCTTTTGAAGGTTGGGTTAGATATTCGAAGAAAATCACCAAGAATTACCAAGAAGAATAATATCTCAAGTACCTACTCACACATCAAGGCTACCGAAGATGACCATAATAATTCAAACTAATTAAATGGTAATACCAGCGATAGAATTTGGGGTGTAGTAATGGAAAATTACAAATATATCAGAAAATTTATCATTTTTAATGCTGGTGTTAATTTTGATATTTCCGGCTAACTTGTAAATGTTACATAACATTGTTTTTTATAATGTAATAGTTGACAACGTTCCTTTATAGTGGTACAAACTGATTTACGAGGGTGGTTCATCATTTATTGTCTCTGATATAGAAGCAAACGACTTAGATATTTGATACAACTTTATTTCTCAATATAATCCCCTAGAAGTGAATACACTTAGTATAACGATTATGCAGACCTTGAATGCCTTTAGAAAAAACTCCTTGTCCTGCAAATCCTGCATTGTGGATAGAAGCCATAGAAATACAGCTCTTGTGAGCGGGAGCGTTGATTTCGTGTAACAGAATGCCGCGTTCAATTTTCCATGCCTTTTTTGCTTTATAGCCTCATGAACTTTTAGTATGAGTTTTGCATAATAGCCTCGCTTTATTGTGTGACCACGTGGTAAATAATCAACAAAAGAATTCCCCCAGAAACCGAAAACACCGTCAATATATTTTCGGCCGATGAAGTTACACGAAGCCCCAATTTTTGTGGGGACGGGGAACCACGATCCCGCCATTCCATACTGTGCCATTTTTAATCTGAATCAAAGTGATGAACCCAGGTTTCATCTACTCATTGATTCACTCATTGACAGCCTTTTTGCCCCACTGCTGGGCATCGGCCTCTTTTCTGCCACGTGTTTATCCTCAGCGCGAAGGTAGAAACACGGCGGATCTACAGTTTAACGTCGAATTCGAACGACAGAAATTCCAGGGAAGGTTTTAACATTAAGTTGCCACAGTTGCAAGCCGGATTGGGAAATTGTGTATAGTGGGTTGTAGACAAGATTTTTATAAATCTGCATAGTAATGTTTGCGAACCGAAGCCAGAATCGACGTTTTACTCAGAAAGCGAGCGCTCTGCCAACTGAGCTACCACCACACACCGTTTCATCTACGGTTACACATATTTCCAAAAATCCATCCAAATTCGTGTTCATTAATCTCAAATTTCTCGCAGCAGTGAGAACCTGGCCCGATTCTGATCAGGTGACAACACTTTCGAAATCTATCACCTTCCGCTTTTTCATACCCAATACGTCGTGCAAAATTTTCTTAACGATTTCAGAGGAAAAGCCACATGTATCAGCAATATATTTAGCCGTAATTCTCCGACCATACCGTACATCATGGATCAAATCAATATTTTCTTGAGTAACAACAGTTTTTGGTGGTACAGCACCTGCTATATGTTGAAACGGGTTCCTTCCTAATTTGAAATACTGGCATCCCTAATTACTTGATATGATGAGGCACAATCACCAAACAATCCGGAAATGTCAATATAAATTTCCTGCGGTAGTAAACCAATCTTAAAATTTTATTAGGGCCCTTGTCTCGAATTTTTCCATTTCAACAAAAGCACCAGCAGCACGGTAATGTTAAATGCATAACTTTTAGAAACAAGAAGATAGCCACCTGCAACTTGGCATATAGTAATGTCAATAACTAATTCTAGGAAAACAATATGCAATTGTCGATCAATACCTTCTACGCTAGGGACAATAATTGATGAACCATCCTCGTATATGCCACCCAGGTTAAGGCAGTTCCTAGTTCTCTATTACTCAACTAGTCGCCAATGAAAAATACGGAAATTAGACGTTTTTTGGGGCTTATATTCTGGTTGGGTTTAGTGAAATAACCCAGCATTGCTGACTATTGAAGTAATAAAAAAATTTCTTGGGAGTGTTGGAATGAAATAAAATTCAACTTTTGCTTGATAAATTGTTCAAGAACTTTGAAACTCTTTACATTTTCGACGAATATGTCTGTGTGGATGAGACTGCTACCATTTAGAGGCATGTTGTCCTTCCGGCAATATATCAAAGTGAAAAAGTCACAAATATGGCGTTAAGATATTTAAGTTATGATTAGACTTAGGTTAAACGTGCAATGTAAAAATGTAAAAATTTGCACTAAATAGGAAGGAGAGAACCCTATACCGCCTGAAAAAGTGGTAGCGTTCCTTACAAAAAATAATGTATTAAATGAAGGTAGGACAATACCGATAACTGATATAAAAGCGTACTCTTGCTACTAGAATGTTGAACACTGATCCTCACGTTATTATCACGGCTGGAAAAATTGGAAGCGGTGAAGAATATACAATAGAGAACGAAAATGGTTTCATAATTTTAAATTGGAAAGATTCGGTGAATTTGTATATAAATGTACATATATAGTTGTCTTTAACTACATCAATGGTCAACATCTTGTATAAACTTGCTACGGGAGAAATCGTATCACCAACAGATTTGAAAAAGAGTATAATTAAAGACCTTACAGAAAGCGAGGATGAAGAGCCTGCATTCTTGCCCTAAAAACGTAAGACACCTCACAAGTCAAAAGAAATGGTAGGGGAAAAGAAACATCATATAAGGAGATTAGGAAAAATGTCTATAAGAAAAACATCGGGCAGTTGGTAAAAAACATATTAATATTAATCATTCTCCCTAGCAATTAGAAACCTCCTGTCCGAGGTGGGTGCCGAAGGTGTTGACGGATGTTCACAATATCCAGGTTTCTTCACTAATCTTCCTGCATCGCCACGAAACTGTTGGCGATGAAAACCTGAGTCACATTTTGACTGGCGGCGATACTTGGATTTTGTACATAAATGTTGAAACGAAGCAAAACTCAATGCACTGGAAGCATGCGAGTTTCCTTAACCTCACAAACTTCAAGCAAACGTTTGAGAACTGAACCTGGGATAGGAAAGGCATATTCTTGGTTGATTTCCTGTAACGTAGTACAACAATTCATTTAGACTTGTATGGTGAGACCTAAGAAAGTTGAAAAGGGCGATTCGGAACAAAAGGAGAGGATTGCTGAAGCCGTGTTTTTGTACGCTAACGTCCGACCGCACGTGGTGGCTCGCACTGTGCAACTCATTGAACAATTCAGTTGCGAAATTTGTAGCCATCCCTCAATACAGTTCAGACATAGAGCTAGTGTCTATCATTTCTTCCTCCATCGTAAGATTTTTTAAGAACTTGTGATCGTTTTCTCGACGGCGTTGACCTCAAAACGACTGTATAAAATTGATTTAGTCACAATTGGGAACCTTGTATGACGAAGGTATACAAAAACTTGTACCCCAGTATGATAAGTGTTTAAATTGGAATGGTGACTATGTAGAGGAACAGTTTAGGAGTGTATCCAAGATTTATACATTATTATTATTATTATAGCTAGTATTTGCAGCTATTGCCGCTTCTCGCATCCCAAGCGCCATCGGTTTCCGTTGTTCTAGTCTCCTTCTCGTAATCCTCTCTTTTCCTTTTCACTTTCTATGCTATTTCTCCATTTCTTCCGAAGTCTCCCTCGTTTATTTCTTTGTGCTGGAACCCAGTTCCATACCTTCATTAGTATTCTTTCTTCATTCATTCAGCGTAGATGACCGTACCATCTTAACTGCTTTTCATTTATCATATTCATAATAGTATCTTTGACTGCCATTTTCTCTCTGATATCTTCATTTCTAACGTGATCGTACAAGGTTAGGCCACAACATCTTTTCCAGTATGTCATTTCCGCTGAGAAGAGTTTGTGATTCATCTTTTTGTCTACAACCCATATCTCCGACCCATATGTCATAATCGGTTCTGCTATTGTTTTAAATATTCTTGTTTTCGTTTTTTTTGGTTAGGTTTTCATTCCACAAGATTGCATGTAGTGTTTTTGTCATATTATTTCCTCTGTCTATTTTCTTCATTATGTCCTTGTCGTCTTTTCCATCCTCGCATATTGTAACTTCCAGATAGTTAGACATACTTAATAAGTACTTTAATTACATTTTTGTTTCGTGACCGTTCGACCCTTAATTTCCGAATAAGCCCCGTATGTAAATCGCAGTGAGAATTCAAATATGGGCGCTTTTCAATGCTATTCCAAAATTAGAGAAAAACGTTAATATTTTTTTAAATTGTGTTTCATATTTTGACCATATTTTTTTAATTGGTAGATATTGTTTTCATCTCATTAATTCTCTACAAAGTGTACCTAATTATAAGTTTTGTTTATAATAAGAAATATAATAAAATTTAATTGGAGTTTCTTGGTGTAGAGTTAATTGCAAGTTTTTGTAAGGCTTACCTTGACGAATATAACACTCTTCCATCCTGATACAACCTCACAAATTTATTTGGAGTTGTAATGGTGTGCAGGTAGGACTGCTTTCCGTTGTAGAAATATGTATCCGGCTTCCAAATCCTGGCCAGCATGGATATGCTTAGAGCTAGGGTGTCTTTAGAATTTCCTGAAAAAGCCAGACGTCGATCTACCCACGATTGGCGGAAATAACAGTCCATCGAATAGGTCTATAAAGAAGCTAAAGTTAAGTGTTACTTTTAAATGATGATTATTTATTTGGATTCCTTTATTTTCAGTTCCTTAAACGTTCTCCTCCTGAGAGGTTTTTAGAACAAGTTCTTGATTCATATAAAGTTTGGAACTCGAGAAGAATAATATTTTTGTTTACAAATTTGCCTTGGTGTTAATTAAATGCAAATTAGATTTGTATGTATACAAAAGTATTTCGGCCCGGTTGACTATTAATAAATTGAATTTCGTTTATTGTTCATAAAATGATAAAAGTTAAAATTTCAATTTCAATATATATGGTTGTGTTGATATTGTTTCTGTATTTTAGAAATCTCATTAGCTACTAATTTTTATTTTGTTAAATAATCTAAATCCTACTCAATTGGGCAGCTTGTTAGGTTAATTTGTAAAGGGTTGAGCTTTCATGATTTTTGCTGATGTACATTTTTTATCTAAATATTACGAAAAATAACACACCATTAAATTTCCCTTCACACGCTGACTAGGTCATTTCTGTAACTGAAGCTTTCATTTCGCGTTCCTACAACCCATTTAAATGAAATATCGTAGCAGAAGCATAAACAATTAAAATGAATTTATGAGAATAAATGAATGAATCATATAAAACGTTCTTACTCAACATGCCCGAGTGGGAGTTTAATCAAGCGACTAACAAATCAAGGCAACGTTTATTGGCGAATAATGACGACCTTTTTGCTATGAAAGAGAAGAGCCATTTACCATATCAACTTCAGAAATTGGTCCCATACTTCTAACCATTATATCGACCTCTATAATTGCAGGGGGCCCTGAAAACGCATATCATTAAAAGTAATTACATGCGAAAGTTTCGGTTTCTTACCCCCAAAGCCAGGTCTGACGCTGTTGTCGTAGCCCCTGAGTAAATTATCCAGAAGCGATGAAATGTTTTGGTGATTGTTACTCTGTCGTGTTTTCGAGGCTCTTGTTGTCAATGACATTCCGAAGCTTATTCCAGTGAAACTGAATAAGATTAGAAAGCGTTGCGTCAGCATTTCACCTGTAAGAGAATTATTTTTCAATCTTAAAGCTTCTAAATAGGATAGACTACATTTTTATAAGCTTGAAAGCTGTGTGTTTCAGCATCTTAAGCACTAATCCCTTTTCTCGGCAAACCGGATTACCTTGAAAGTGTGTGTGTAAGAGGCTCAGCACAAATATGATTAGAGCAGCAATCTACTGGTTGGAATTTCGTTGGGAATTAGCCGAATTACTGATGGTAATATTTAATTAATTGGAAACGCATCAGAGTATCAGTTACACCTCATAGATTACAACTCAGACAGGAAATTGAAGCAGCTACAAGAACAACTACGTATTTATTGCTAATTAAATTTTGCATAAAAGAAAATTCCGGCTTTAGTATACGTAACATTTTGAAGTTGTTTGATTATTACTTTCACTGAATTTGAGTTTCCGAGGAGCAAGGCAGTATTAAAAGTCGATTGTCTGTGAAGCTTCTCAACTTAATTTAGGGGAAAGGTTTTACTGTAATAAGATTACGCAAATAAAATAAATAACTTTATGTTGTGAAAATGAGCGCCAAGGACTTCTTGATGAAAGTCTTTCAATATTTAGCGATTTGAGTTTCAGATAATTTTAAGTATCGTCGGATTCCTTTGAAAGCCATTTACAGGCCTATCAGTTTAGGAACGAACTCGTTTTCGTACATGGTGGATATTTTTAAAATCTATTGAAATGTTTTTGAGTAGATAGACGTAAAATATGAGGAAAACTAGAATGAAGAAAAATCGATATGTAAGTCACTATAAAAGTGGACCCTACGCACTGACATTTATTTTAAGACGCGATTTGCACAGATTTTGGGTTGCTCATTATTGCATCAAAGTGATGTAGTGCCGAAATGCGCATATTATAAAAATATTTATATCTATGTATATATATATATATATATATATATACAGGGTGACTCTCTACAGCGGAGCACCTTCAAGGTATTATTCATTTAAATTATTTAAATAGTACACCTTGTATATTTTTAGATTTTTGAATTCTGCGTAAAATTGTCTTTTCAACCATCTCATGGTTTTTAATTTTGAATACGGTTAGTTAATTAGTTAATCTAAAAAATGTGAACATTTTGTGCCTGAGTATTGCGATTAATTCTTCTTCTGCAGCCTATATCATCCATCCTCCGATGTAAGCCTCCCTTAGGTTGTTCCATTCTTCTCTGTTGTTTGTCTTCCTCATCCAGTAGCACCCTGCATTCTTAACATCATCTGTCCACCTAATCTGCGGCTTTCCTCTACTTCTCTGTTACCTCGGGATCTCCACTCCATGACGTTTCGTGTCCATCTATTATTCTATATTCTTCCTAAGCGCCCCGCCAAATTCCATCTTAAGGTACATCGACGTTCTATTATATCGGTTAGTTTACAACTTCTTCGTATTTCTATATTTGGTATTCGGTCTCGTAATTTCATGTTCAGTATTCTTCTTTCCATCGCCCTTCGTGTAACCTGGACTTTATGTATAATACCTATGTTTAGGGCCCATGTCTCTGTGCCATATGTTAAACTGGCAAGACATACATACTAGTCGAAGGTTTGTGCTTTTAAAGTGTTTGGTGTATCTGACTTAAATACTTCTTGTAGTCTCCCAAACGCTGACCAAGCCTGTGACAATCTTCTATCTAGATCGGCTGTCAAATTATTCTTCGTTACTTCTAATTTTTGTCCTAGATATATAAATGTTTCCGCTGTCTTTACTATTTTGTCTTCTATAGTAATGTCTTGTTGTTCTTTTGTTTCATTAGTTAAGTATTTTGTTCCGTTAATGTTTATTTTCACTCCAATGTGTTTTCATTTTTCATTGAGTTCTTCTATCATCTCTTGCAGTCTCGTTTAATTTTCTGCTATCAGTGTTATGTCATCAGCGAATCTCAAGTGACTCGGCTTTTCTCCATCTATTGTTACACCTCTTTCTTCCCAATGTAGTTTTCTGAACATATCCTCAAAAAGCTAATGTGAACAGTTTGGAGGAAATTGAGTCGCCTTGTCGTACTCCACGATGTATCTTGATTGTCGCATTTAGGACATTTAGGTCAAATGGCTTTTCGTAGTCTATCGTCGCTCCCCACAATTTTATGTTATATTTATTTGCTTTTTCTATTAGCATTCGCATAGTCTGCAGATGGTCCATTATGCTAGCACGATCTGCTATATCAATCCACTGCTGGATGTAGGCTTTTTCCATTCCATGCCATTGCCACCTGTTGTTTGCCTTTCGCATCCATTGGATTTCTGCCCTCTTCTTTATATCATCTCTCCATCTTGTAACTGGTCTTCCCACACTTCTGCGACCGAATCTTGGTCCATTCTAAGATCAGTTTTGTCCACCATTATGCTATACCGCCGTCTAAATCCTGCCTGTTCCCTTGGCTGGTAATTATCTAATTTATTTGTAAAGCCTTTGAGTTATAATCCTCGTACAGCACCTACAGCAGGCTAGTACGAGGTCGTAGGTCTGTAATTCTCTAGTTGATTTTTGTTTCCTCTCTTAAAGATTAGGATTACTAAGGCATTTAACTAAGCCTTAGGTATTCTCGATTCCGTCAAGCATTCATTGTAGATTCCTTGTAGTTAGTTTATAATTGCTTGGCCACCATATTTTATCATCTCTACTACAACTTTGTCCTCTCCTGGTGATCGATTGTTTAACATGTTCTTTAAAACATTTTTTATTTCAATTTTAGTAATTTCAGGGATTTCCTCAGATCCTACGTTTTTAACGATTAATTAAGAATACGTATTTCGCAGTTATGTACGTAGTCTAATGATGTACTAAAACGTCACAACCACCAAATATTAATTTTATTATACATGGTGTTTTTTTACATCGACGTAAATTTAATTTATTTGAAAGAGTATTTTCGGGCTTTTTTCTATTGGAACACTCTGTATAATATTATATTTTTGAATTTAATTCTCAAGAGATATTTTGACTGTTTTATTATAAGCCACTGCGTTATAATTATTTTAATTTTTATATGATCTAGCAGCCATGATTTTGATTAAGTTACAATATTTATTATTAACAACATAGATAGAAAAACGCTGTTACTTTAAATTAAGTATTAATTTATAACAAATATTCAATGTTACCTCCGTTCTATTCTACACACATTTTCAGTCTCTTCAAAAACTACATATTTACTGTTCGTAACGACTAACGGATATTGTACCAAAAGCATCTATGACGCTATGTATTATGGTTATATGTTTTATATGTTCCCATAGGAAATAATCTATTCGTCACGTCTGGTGAACTAGGTGGCCAATTGATGGGACCGCCGCCACCTATACCTGTTCGCAAATTGTTTATTCAAGAACTGTCGAATCACTAGTGTGAAATGGAGCACCGTCGTGTTGGAACTACATACTTTCCATTAGATTTGGTGGGACATTTTGCAGAGGTTCAGGTAAATTAGTTTGCAAGAAATGCAAACATTGTGCAGACATTTATAAAAAAATGACCCTCAATTATAAAATCGCTTACAATACCTCCCCAAACATTGTCGTTGTCCATCAACTTACAATTCTTGGGCTCTATCGCATAATGATGAGTCTTATAGGTTGGGCTACGACTTTGGGTGAAGGTCGACTGGTTAGTGAACAATAGTTTTTGGAAAAAGTTAGAATTTTTTTTCTTTATTTCCACCCCCGCCCCTTACTGTATGCCAAAATTATGGCTACTTCTTCTTCTTAGAGTGCTTTATCTCTTACGAGACGTAGCGATCTTCTCTCCTATGCTACTAGGTTAGATAAATATAAAAAGTTTAATAATGGTTTGTAATGAAACAGTAAAAATATCTCCGAAAATGTCGATTTTAGTAGGAGAATGTTCATAGAAATTGTGAAAAATTAACGTGCCAATTCAAAAATATAATAATATACAGGGTGTTTTATTTAAAAAAAATGAGAAAATGCTCTTTGAAATAAATTAAATTTTCGCTGGTGTGACAAACACCATGTATAACAAAATTAATATTTGGTGTTTGTGTCGTTTTAGTACGTCTATTGGGAAATTAGTATTCTTAATTAATCGTAATACTTACGCACTAAATTAATTTTTTAAACAACATTTTTTAGATAAGCTCGGCAACAACTCATCCAAAATTAAAACCCAGGAGATGATTCTTAATTGAACGAACAAAGTGAAACATCAGTTGAAATATTTTATTTGTTAAACTTGTTTACACTGAAGTTCGGAATAAAATAATATAGCGAATTCAACTTTATTTGGAATAAGCTATTAGTTGGTTTGGATTTGTCGGTCACTGAAAATGATACACACTTGTACTTTTGGAATTTTATATCTAAAGTTAGAAATACATTTACCACTTAAAGCTGGAAATTTCAAACCCACGTATTAGGACCCACATTTCACTAATAAGATAATAAAGGCACCTCCGTTTAAGATGAACGTTTTTGACATTGTTTAACCGTATAATAATTACTTAATATATTAACAAACATTTATTTGTAATTTTACCATATTAAGTACTTTCGTATTATTGCGAAAACAAAATTCTAACATAAAGGATTTCTGTTCTAAAGTGAAAACCATCGTGTCGTACAAAATAATCAAAACCAGGAAGATACTCGTTGGTTAGTACTAAAAAGAACGATCGTTTGCTAAAATTTGGAGAAATTCTTCATATCGCTTCTTGTTACCCAAAAAAATGACATTAATAATTAATTAATCATCAATTATTAATATTGGACAGTGAAATAGATTTGATAGTTAATAAATTTTCGATGAACGTCTAACTACCCCACTAGCCGACTTGTTTTGGAAGGTCATCTCGTATAGTTAGGTGTTTTGTGTTTAACATATCGATAGATTCCAAGAATCCTATTTAAACACTTTTAGTGTAGTAGATCAAGAACATATAATTTAATAAAATCTCGCAATCGATCGTTTTCATACTTACAATATATTTCCATACCGGTAGTAAAACTAGAACGACACTTTTTTGAGTTTGTTTTGGTTCAGAGGTCGGCCTGATCCACTGCAGGATCCCAGGTTAATTTTCCAATGGGGTTTAATTTAATATCTCCTCCTGCTAGTCATCTGCCAAAGAAAGTTGGCTTCTCCCTTTGGGAATCGTTTCTTAAGCGGCACCCTGAACTACAATATCATAGGCCGCTTCTTCATCTTGGAACGCGGATCTTTTTAAACATTATTCAGCGGGAGGAAGTGTTTTAGAAGAGTTGTAGCTTATTTTTTTTTTTGAGTAAGCTCACATTTTTCAGAAGCAGTAATTGAATGTTTCAACTGAATTCACCGTTATTTCAGGTTCAGTCAGCAAAGCCAATATCACTGATGAAAGGTTGAACGATTTTATATTTCAAGGCAAATCAAATCTGTATTCATGCAGCATATGTCATCATGAATTCGAAATTAGCCGCATCTTCTCTGGGATTATCACTTAGTATATAAATTGTCAAATCAACATATTTTAAAATATTGTGGATAAACGGGACAATATGTTTTGTGTTATTTTGAATTGAAGCACGTCAATAAAGTTTATTTGAATTTGCCTATAATATTTATTCTTTGTTTATCGAAGATTGTGTACGCATAAAAAAACTTTACTCTGTTAGGCAAGATATTGACCATTATGTTTTGTTATTTCCAAGAGCAACTAAGTATACTTTTACTTATTCTCTTTGTGTACTTGACGCAAAGAGTAAAACTATTAATAACAATTTTATTATGTAAATACAAACCCTGGTTAGATATTGAAGGACAATCTTTAATGAGTATCAGCCAAAAGACAACAACTATTTTTTCAGTATTTAATTTCACTAAACATGGTGAATTAATTGAACTTTAATTTTTATTACCTTTTGTTTGATTCATATTAATAATTTCTTTCATTATTTGATGCTTCATTAATATTATTAAATTTTTAATGTAAATACGAGGATGGTTGAATTATATTGTATTGTATTTGAAAGAACGAGATCTGGGACGTGATTTTCCAAGCATTTCTAAGCACTTCAGTCATCATTGGCTCAATAAGCCACCCTTACTAAGAATATTACCTGTCTGGGTAATTCCAACTCCAGTAGTGATTTTTAAGTTGGGACCTATGGGACCTACGGATTTACTTCTACTACTGTTTATAAACGTTATACATTTAAAATTACTGTCGTGCTGGTGATTTTGTTGAAATTGAAACATTCGAGACAACGGATGTGATAAAATATCTCTTTAAGAAAGGTTTATCAGGAAATTTATAATGACATGCCCGGAGTGCTGGGTGATTCTATCCCATCATATTAAGTAATTAAAAATTGGTGCCGTCATTTCACATTAGGAAGGAAGTTGTGCCAACGTGCAGCAGCTGCTGGACCACCAAAAACTGCTATCACTTAAGAAGATATTTATTTGGTCCATGATATGGTACTGAGTGATCGTACAATTACGGTCAAATATATTGCTGAGACATGTGGCTTTTCAGTTGGAAGCATTGGGAAAATTTTGCACAATACATACAATTCTGCTCACGATAGAATCCGAATGTGTTGTCACCTGATCAGAAGCGGGTCAGGTTTCCCACTGCCGCGAGCAATTTGAGATTAATGGACACGGACTTGGATGGATTATTGGAACGATTTGTAACTGTAGATGAGACCTGCGTTCATCACTTTGATCCAACGTCAAAAGGGCAGAGTAAGGAATGGCGGTGGTCTCTCCCCGTCTCCACGAAAGTTCCATGTGACTTCATCGGCCGGAAAAGTAATGGCAACAGTGTTTCGGGATTCTAAGAGAGTTCTTCTTGTTGATTATTTACCACGACGTCACACAGTAACGGGAGACTATTACGTAAAAATCCCCACCAAGACAAGGCTCTCGATCATAAAAACTGTGTTTTTGTGGTGGATATCCTCAATGCTGGATTTGGAATTTTTGAACAACCCCATATTCGCCAGATCTTGCCTACAGTGACTTTCACCTGTTCACCAAATTATAAGAACATCTTCGAGGAACTCATTTTTCAGACGGTGGACAGGTGATCCTGGCTGTGAATGAGTGGTTTGCAGTGGAGGACAAAGAGTTTTTTTTTCTACAGACATTCAAGCTCTGCATCATCGTTATAAGTGTGTCAACCTTTTAGAGGGTTATGTTGAGAAAGACATAGTCAGATTAAAATCATTGTAGATACTCAGACCCTAGAACAAGTCCGTAACTTTAATTATCTAGGCTGTGATATCAGCTATGACTTTGACAAAGATATTCACAACAACATCAATCGTTTCCAGTACATATGTGGTACTATTAAAAACAGTTTAAAACACAAAGCCAGAACAGAGACACATCTGAAGTTGTATAAAACCATGGTCGTAGCCACTTTGTTATACGGCAGTGAAGCATGGGTATTAAACTCTAAGAAGAACAGTAGAATACAGGTTGCCTAGATGAAATTGTTTAGAAGGGTTAAGGGCGTCACAAGATCAGATATAATACCAAACAACACAATAAGAGAAGAGCTAAATATATATATAGCATAAAGGATAAAGTAGGAGAAAGCAAAGAAAAATGGATTCAACACTCAGAAAGAATGCGGGAGAACCGTATACCTACCTCTACAGACATACAATTATAAACCCCAAGGACGTAGAAGTCTAGGGAGACCGAAGAAGAGGGCCCGGAATAGGCGAATAGCCTAATCCGTAAATGGCATTAATGATGATTATGTTGAGAAATAAAGTTGTTTCAAATATCTAAGTCATTTACTCCTATATCAGGGACAATAAATGATGAACCATCCTCGTATTTCGTTATAAAATATAGATAAAGTATCGTTAGATTATTGTGTTTCTTAACAGGAAAAGTTTGGATTTTCATGTAAACGATGTTGCAAGTCAAACGCTAAGCACTCTTGTCAATACAGTTTAAGTTCTGGCATTGTAAATTGGCTGTATGATTATTGTTATTCTTTGAACACAGCCGAGAAGTAACTAATTAATAGTTAATAGGTTAATGATTAATTGATTGATTATTAACAGGGATTTGTAATGGGTTAGTTAAGTCAGTTGCACTTCGAATCTGCAGTTTCTGTGCTCCCGTGATCTTTATATAGTAGACCTGTGCTCTCAAGGAGTTGCAGGGCGTTTTTCAGGAAGTTCTCATGTGGAAAGGTTGTTTCGTGGAGTGTTCCTCCGAACAGATGCGGTCTCTTGCTGTAAAGTTCTAGTCAAAGATTATGTGTGAGGCTGTTTTTTCCCGTTCTTCGTATTACCTACAGAGTGTGTTATCTTCGTATGTGCTAATTTTTTGAAGATGTTTTCGCAGCTGGCAGTACTCTGCTATAAGCCCTACCAGCCCTCTAATCTGAGTTTGCCCTAGGTGGAGTACATCGGTTGCGAGTCTGCGAGAAGATGTTCCAATAATTTCCTTCCCCAGTCTTTGTTTCTGCACTGCATTCCATCGAGTTGCTTTGTTTGGGCATTCCGAATGTAGGTTCTGGTTTTACAAACGCGGTGGATGCGCTGGACATTTCCTCGTCAGTTTTGTCGTTCTATCCTGATTAGTTTTGTGATGACTGTATTTTGCTCAACTTTAGGGTGTCACAGGCTATCATGGGTCTAACTACCGCAGTGCAGTACCATTAAACTGTTTTTGGTTTTTAATCCCTATGTTTTTCCAAACATATGTCTGCTCATTATGAGGAACATTTTCTCTTTGTTTGAGATATTATTTAGGTGTACGTTCCAGTTCAGTTTTGCATCTAAGGTCCGTAAAGTTAACCTCTTGGCTAATCTGAATTCTTTCGTCGAAGATTGTCAGGTTGTGAAATGCCCCTGTATCTGTTTACTTGGTGGAAAGTATTACTGTTGTTTTGCAAGGGTTTACCTTTTGCACCATCTTTGGGTGATGTTTAGCGCCCTTTGCACGAGGGTTGTGGATGTTTGCCCCCCATAAGGATGACTATATAATTCGCATATCCTTGGACGTAGAACTCTTTATCGTTAAGTATCAGGAGGTCATTTACTACCAGGTTACACAAAAGGGGGGACAGATAATAATAGGTTGTATCTAGTAGTTCGTAGATGCATTTCTGTTTATATGTTGATGTTAATGGTTTTTTGTTTCATTAATAAATAATCAATTATAGATTTTAAACCAAGTGCTAAGTAGTTAGGTTTAAGCATATTTGTGTTTAATTGTATATTGGAAATATCCATAAATTGTTCTATTGCAAAGTTGTATCGGTTTACTTCTGTTTTTATTAACTACATATTCTCTAAATCTTCTTACGAGTGGGTGGTGTTCCTCTTGTTCTGGCCCAGCATTTAGGTCACGTAATAATATAGTTTTTGTTAGCTAGAATTACCATTTCCAAATTTGTCCTTTATAATCTCATTCGCGTCAGCTGCAGGAGCGTATCCTGTAATTACTATAAAATGCTCAAGTACTTGCACTGCTATAGTTATCAGTCTTTCATTGATCTCTTCCCAATGTCCAACCTACCTTTTGTACTTCTTTAATAAGATAATAGCTACTGCTAGATTTGCTCTCCTTTTTTTAATTTCGTTGAAGAACCATATGGAACCAGCGTTCCTTTCCTGTTCATTTTCTCTTTTGCTTTGTAAGCGTTGCCACATCGATCTTTGAAGTTCAAAGTGTACAAAAACATGTTTGGGGTTATACCTTGGTCAAATTCTGCAATTGACTAACCGTTTTCGTTTGTTTCTACTTGCATCAAAATTCTTGTTGTTCCTAGAATTGCACTTTTCATTTTTTAATAGTTTGTTTAGTTTACGTGTTGCGAGTAGTTATCTCCCCGTTTCAAGTCCCAACCTGAAAGACCATATATTTTAATTTTGGGGCGTCCATCCCTTGGATAGTCTGTTATGCTTTAACTATACATAGACAACTATCTTCCCTGTTATGGCTGTTCCTCTTCTTTACTGTGGAGATAGTCTTACCTTCTTTCGCTTTAGAAGCCCTTGAGGGGTTCCTTACGGAATCCCATCAGAGGATTCAGCTGGACCTAGTGTTCTGTCGCATTCGGGCTTGAGACCTATTTTGGCGAGTTCTTCTGGTATATTTTCAATTTTTAATACTGAAATCTACTGAACGTCCTACAACTCAGTGATCTTTTAGACAGTTTAAGAGATATACCTTCGATAATGGTATAGTATAAAGTGTATAGCATATATTTAATTCCCAGTTTCTAGAACGATAATTAGAAGAAAGTAATATTGTGCTAACTTAATTAAGGTCATTCGAGGATTCGTGTTCATTGAAGTTTATGCGTTTTTCAAGGTTTAAACCTGCAATATGATTAAAATTTACATTTGCAACATTTAATTCGGTCTAAAACCGTAATGGTTTTTAAACGATAAATTTATTAATATTATTCAACAATTTATGTTCGGTTTAAACGGAAAATCTACAGAATTATCGATGCTGACAGTTTTAATTTAGATTTAGATCTGAGACTTCAATTAACTTCTAGTCGTCTTGGGGATGTTGTTAGGAAAGGTTCGTGCGTATGCGAAAGCTGTCAACTTAAATCAAGCCTGAATTACACTTCACCAGTACATCTGCAAACTAAAAAGAGAGAAATTGGGGAGGGAATTAGGAAAATCCACTTATCCGCTTCCGATAGCGGGTTTCAGGTCGCGCGCCTCATCCGATACAAGTTGGAATCGATGACGCATTATTTCGACTGGCGTTAAACATGGTTAGGCTAACTTGTTGGTTCTGCTGAACATTTATTATACTCGATTTCTGAGTAATAGACAACCCTTCTCCTA
Organism: Limonius californicus; assembly: GCA_014611495.1. NCBI lineage: Eukaryota > Metazoa > Arthropoda > Insecta > Coleoptera > Elateridae > Limonius > Limonius californicus. Next base: position 2,118 of record JABXWE010014827.1, on the reverse strand, counting down.
AAATCTCGGAACCTGTTTGACAAGCAAAACAAAATAAAATATTTAGATCCAGCACGTAAGGGCTCAACTCCCAGAACTAGTTGGTTTATATATATATATTATTCATAAATTCCTCCAGCTCCAATTGGTGCTCATCTATGCGGCCAAATTTTCGATTTAGCACAACAGATTTAACGGTGCAAGCAGACAATTGTATTCCAAATCCTGTTGACGGATCTGTTTCAGCTATCAACCCGCCGAATGGCGAAGTTCTTTGGAGAGGATAATTTTAAGCTTTTCGCGGCGTTGAATTCCTTATACTTGCTTTTGTACTTTAGAATCAGGTTTCATTTGCTTCGAGTATAAATCAGGCCTTCCACCGATAGGTAGTAAAGGCAGTGGAAGTAGATAAAAATGCTGGAAATAGCATACAGTAGAACAGAAAATAAATATAAGTTTGTTTAATAGCTACGAGGATGCTTTTATGTTGCAGCAGTATATTAACTGCTCAAGTAGGGTTGAACTTACACCTTCTGTATTATAAAAAAATATAAAAGCCATACCCAAAGTTGATAGTTAGTAAGCAACAAAATATTGTTTTTCCAATTAATTTTGTTTAGACAAATATTACGACTGTTGGTGCAAAATTAATTAGGTGAAAAAATTTATAACTTGTTTGTTTGACAGAGAAAATGGTTTATAAATATATTAATTAAGTCGTTGAGTTGTTACTTTGCCTTACCCTAATACCCACTACATAGGGGCCTCGGTGGAGTAGTGCGGATATGCACTGCCACTCGAGATCACGCGAAATTCGGTCCGATCGGTCGAGGTACTGAATCCCGACTGGGGCGACCGTAGGTATTTCTCTTAGTTAAGTGTAGGGGACATGTTGCATGAATGTTTAGTGTGTAAGGGACGCCTGCACCCCCCCGATGTAATGCGAAAGCGGTTTCCAAGGGGGGGGGGGTGGTAGTATGAATGAACGAGAAAAACAAATACCCACTACACAACACTAGTAACAATAATAATAGTCCAAATGTTGATCCATGAAAAAACAGAAACAATTCGAATTCGATATATAAAATTTATTCAAAATCAGAAAAATTGTACATTATATACATATAATAATGTAGTCTACGCCTAAACGTTTATTACAATACACACTAATTGATTTCAGACTATTTTTGTTCTTAATAGGCCATCCTTCGTTTTTAATAACTAATTTACACCTTTTTGGTATAGAATTCACCAGTTCCTGTAATTCTTTCTCCGTAATGCAGCGATACCAGGCATCCATTAGGGATTCGATTAATTTCACTTTTTTTTGTGGGGTTTTTTCTTGAAATGCTAGAAATCCTCTGTCATGAGTTTTCTATAGGAGTTAGGTCCGGGAATTGTGCTGTCCAGTCTATTTTCTTAACTTTATTGGTCGACATCCAAGACTGAAGAACCTCTGCTCTGCGGCAAGGAACATTATCATCTTGGAAGGTAAAGGTTTTGTCAGGAAATATCTCTTTTCCACTAGGCAACATCTTCTCCTGTAGGACATCAATGTATTTGGTTGCATTCATCATGCCATATACAACATGCAGTGTACCAACACCTTTAGAAGTCATGTAGCCCCATATCATGACAGAGGTTGGATGTTTAATTGTTGACAGAACACATTGTCGTGAAAATTCTTCTCCATGAAATCTTTTCATATATGTGTTTCCAGCATGATTGTTGATATTAAAGGGAGATTCATCACTAAATAATATCTCCTGCCATTGTTCTGGGACTCAATGGCGATGAACATTTGCCCATCTCAAACGGTGGAGCCTTTCTTTTTCTGATAGGAGGGATTTCTTCCGGGCTTTGCAACCTCTAAGTCCAGATTTAAGAAGTCTCCCTCTTACAGTAGAAGTGCATATACTTAAACCAGTAGCTTCTGTCCATATTTTGATTAAATCTGTCGAATTAAGACTTCTGTCTGGCAGGCTCGTCCTCCGCCGTCGTCTATCACTGATGTTTTTTTAGAAGGTCACTGCGGGGTTTATCTTCAATTTTTCCCGTCCTAAAGTATTTTTTCTATTTCGGTTTTATAAAGCCGTTCTAAGCGCACTATTTTAGCTTAAAAACAGTACGTTAAGGAGG
>JABXWE010014825.1:0-38412 GCA_014611495.1 Limonius californicus | reverse complement strand
CACCTTTATTAGAAGATGTTCCTTTGCAAGTTCGTCGGGATATGCGGATGCAACAAGACGGAGCTCCAAGTCACTACGCTGCTAGAGTTAGGCAATGGTTTCACGAAAATTATCCACGAAAATGGATAGGTCGCGGAAGTAGGGTAGCCTGGCCTCCACGAAGTCCCGATTTGACGCCACTTGATTTCTTTTTGTGGGGTCGTTTGAAAAACTTGGTATATTTGACGCCTGTTGAAAATTACGAAGATTTGGTACAGCGTATAGGTGAGGCGGCGACAACCATAAACGAAGACATGCTGCGGCGTGTCCAATTATCCATTATTACAAGGGCAATGAAATGCCACGAAGTTGGAGGCAGAAATGTTGAACAATTTGTAAATTAATAAAATACAAAAAGGGTTGTGCATAATGATTTTGGTTTTATTATTTAAAATCCAGCAGAATAGTTTGCATTGGCAGAATGATTCAAACAATTTAAAAAATATCAGATAAGAGTAATAATGAACAGTCTAATTTTTAAATCAACATCACTGTCATTCAGTTTATTAATTACCTCTTTTTACCAGACGCGGTTAAAAATGATAAATGAATATTATGTAATTTAAAAATTTAAATGATAAAAACGTAATTTTTGGACATCTCGATTTTGCTTCATGTAATGTCGGCCTACTAATTAAATTCTCGATAAATGCAAAGACATCGTCAACGTTGCCAAGTATAATATTCTTTAAGTGTCTCGTGTGAGGAAACTAAGCACTATAGGAAGTTCGTGTTAGTGTTTTTGAGGACTGTATTTCTTACAGAAGAGTGCTACCTGAAGCTTTTAAGGTATTTAAAGGACACCCTGTATAGTCATCCAAAACGAGAAATTTATTTAGGCTAACAGGGGTTTATGCAAAAAGTTATTAGTGTAAGGATTATTTACAGATATCCTGATAGCTATGCATGTAAGTACTTGGGTGTTTGGTATAACGAGGGAAAACTAATCCAAATCCTTGACGCGAGGACAAGGAAGGGAATGGTAATTATTTTTACTGCTGTTAGAATTTTATTATATATTTTGATAGTTCAAGTTCTGAATGTAAGATTTATAGTCGCACGCATTCACGCACAGATAAGCATTTTTTCTAAATAATTTTTTGGGGTTCCTGCCGGTTCAAATTATTAAAAATATAGAACAAATTTGCGGACCTTGATGTAGAGGTAGCTAATTAGTTACGAGGGGGTATTTTCCGGGGGTATTTTTTCCGGGGGTATTTTTTTCGGTTTATTTTTTCCGGGGACATTTTTTCCGCCACCCCTTCCGCAGCCAATCCTTACCAGATGGGAAAAGTGGATTGAAGCCAACACAAAACCTGCTTCTCGTGGGTTCTTTAGATTTATTCGAAAATTTTCATCCATCCTCAATAAAAATAAAAGTAGAATATGTAACAAAAAGTAATAAATATCACGATTTAATTCAGAAAAACAGCGGACTTTCAACCCTAAAATTGATAAAAAATATTTTAAATGGAGATATTTTAAACGACTTCAACGACGACTGTTTCGGTGTAAATAAATCACATTTGTTTAAATATTGCCCAGTAACATCGTGTGATGTAGAAAGAAATTTTTCCAGCTTTAAAAATATATTGGAAGATAAACGGCAGAATTTTCAAGTTGACAATATTGAAAAACATATGGTTATTTATTGTAATACAACTAATGAAGAATAGATTGTAAATAAAATATTGTATGCATAATTTGTTGTTTATATTTCTCCTATATGTTCTTTATTTTTCGTGTATCTAGTTTCAAATTTCAAGAACTATTTTTAGTATGATGTAGGATGTGTTCCTTTTTGTACATGCTTGTAATTAAAAATACTGAAGAACGATAATTGTATTATTTCTCTTTCAACAAAATACGACAGCATTTGATTCAAAACTTGCTTTAACTTATGAATTACAGTTTAAAATAAATGTCAGAATTGCTCGTATTATGCCATATACAATTTTTAGGAATTTAATAGAAATAAAATTTGTCTTTAGTGCATCCATAAGTGCATATATCAGTAGGTTACTGCATATTCGTGCATAGATTGAAGGCTTTTTGTGGCATATATTAGTGCATATATCTATACGGCATATCTGCCCACCTCTAGATATAGCTTTCATATACTTTAGATTTTTTTTCTTTTTAAAAGAATCATGGAGTTATAAACGCAACTCTATGATTCCCATCCCACTCAGCGAATTTAGTGCTATTCACGGGTCTAACATATCTCACTCTTAAAAATACCCCTGTCCCAACTATAACTAAGACACTACAAACACCCTAGAGAAGTGCAGTGTTCACGATTCGAACCTGAGCAACTGTGGTAGAATAACTCCGAAGCCAAGCCCCGCGGCCACTACTCTACCGCGGTCCCCTACTTAAATACAGTCTACAGAACTTTGAAAAACCCCTTACCATCACGATAGTTTGGACACCTAAATATGTAAATCGGTAAATTGATGGTTCTGTAAATCAACTAAATTCCAAAATTCAATCAATAAAAGTCACATACGAAATACAAAGCGAAGGACATATTCGTTATAAGAAATTATTGTAAAGAATTTTTTTCCATTTATTTTTACTATCGTCCCCCGCCCCGGAACTGCTTTCGCATTACTTCAGGGGGGTGCGGGCGAGCCCTACGTACTAAACATTCATGCAACGCGCACCCTAAACTTTACTAAGTGAAATACGGTCATCACCTCAGCCAGGGTTCGACCACGCGGCCGATCGGACAGCATTTCATTGTAACCTCGACTGACGCGTATTTGCGCTGCCCCATCGAGGTCTTTGAAATTGTACAGGAAAGACAAAAATGTAAACATTATTATTACACATGACTTATATGTGTTCAACACAAAATGGCAGCCTCTAACATTTTGGTTTAGAGATTACTTACTTTCCATTAAATTCTAATTGATACTGGTTTGAATGTTGGTACATCAACAATATTGCCTCCTACAATGGCTTCTCTCCAGATATTATTGATAATTTAGTTAGGAGGGAATTAGAGCTGCTAACCAATCAAGTTAGATTGAAGTAGAAGAAGAAGAATTAGGAAAGGTAAACTAAGATTGAATGTTCGTAATTCCACGATCTTACAAAATTCCCACCATAAATTTAATCAAAGTATGCAAACAAATCAATTCCAAAATTGTAATTTGAACAAATTACAAACATTGGAAACTTGTTAGGAAACCCTAAATTATAAGTGAAAAGTTTAGAAATGTAGGGGATTTACAAAATTGACTGTTCTCACTGTAATTGAAAATATATTGGACAAGCTAAAAGTAATATTGAGATATGGTTTAAAGAATATGTAGTTTATTTCAATAATCATAGGTTTGATAAATCAAGAGTAGGGTATAAAATTGTTAAAGGCTGTGATTTTAACAAAAGGACTAAATTGCTATGAGAAAAAATAGGGGGAATCTTTTAAATTCAAATGGTGGGTCAAAATCTAACTCAGATTTAATTCATTTCTTGAAAATAGTCCCTTAAACGTTAGGAAATCTAACGGGTGATTAGTATTAAAGCTAGATTAGCAATGGACTTAGTGAAGAATTTTATCTAGAGGTATTTCCCAGATAAAATTATGTTAGATAGTTTAAGTTCCTACTTAAGATGGTGTTTTAGTTGCTGAAATACACATTTAGGTGTTCTAAATATAGGGATGGTAATGGTATTTTTAAAGTTTTGTCTACTTGAGCCACCATCTCCATTCAATCCTATTTCATCCAGTTGCTATATTTATTTATATTATTTCTAAGTTTTACCATTTTTTCTAAGATGATTTGTGAATGCCTTAAATTACTATGGAGGTTCTTCATTCTCGAACATGAAAGACGGTTTGATATATATTCCTGTAAAAATATAGTACAGTATAGCATTTTTGAATATTTACAATAATACTCAATATATCCTTATTTACGAGGAATCCATGTTTAATGTTGTTGTTGATAAGCAGTGTCGTTATCTATACAGGGTTGTATGTGAACCGTACCAGCAATCCTTGACAAGAGTTTTATCTGGTATATGCGATTACTGGTTCGAAGAACTTGCTGAAATTGTAGTTCAAGAACCAAGAAGTCGACGACCGTAAGTAAAAATTGCCTGTTATAATTTTTCTTAAATTTTTATTTTTTATTATTGGAAATTTGATTTAACTGCAACATTTTTTACTTATCTGACTTTCGAGAATCTGCTACATAAAATAAAATAGGGTATTTACAGCTATATCTACAGAATAATATCTTTTTGTATTTTATATTAAAGTTACAGATTCTAAAATAATATTATTAATAATTTCAACAGCTTTTGCACAGTTTATTCGTTTCTAAGTTTTTAAATAGTGATAAGTGCGTCGAAGTACGTTGAACTATTTAATGTAATAGAAATGTGTCAAATTATTAATAGCATTATTCTTGATTAATATGAATATTTATGAAGCAGGAACCAGTTAACTCAAATTTAAACAGTATCATAATATACAGGGCGTTAATTTAAAACGTAAAATATCTCTGGAACTAAAATAGGTATTAAGCTTTTCTAAAAAACGTTTCTACAACACGGAAGGGGAATCATAATGATTCATAAGGTGACCACTCCCGATTCAACTCCTTAGGCTCTATGTAACCTAACAAACAAATTTCAAATGGTAATACCCACTTTGTGATGGCTTATTAAAAAGTTCTTACAAAGTGCTATTCAATAGTAGTCAACGGCTTTTCCAGACTCGGAAATATGAGAAAAAAAAATCAAAGGTTCTAAATCAGTTGTTGTAAGTCAATTTCACAATATTAGTTTAAATGTTTAAAATAATTTCCATTATGCTCTGGGTATAGTAAATCTATTCTCAAATTCTCTTCGAACACTTTGAAAGGTTTGTTCCTATTCCTTATCGCAGTTGTGCGATGCACTGAAGCTGAGTATTATTGACAACAGATTTTAAGTGACTCCATAGGAAGAAGTTTGGGGTCAAAATCTCGAGATCGTCGGGAAAAAAATGTTTGTTACTATTGAATGCTATTTTGTAAGAGCTTTGCAACGAGGCATCACAAAGCGGGTGTTACTATTTGAATTATTTTTGTTGGGGTACTAAGAGCATAAAGTGTTAAATACCTTATGAGTGATGGTGATTCCCCCTCCGTGTTTACGGAAAGTTTTCTATAAATTTTCAATACTCATTTTACTTCCACAAATATAACACATTGTATTTTTGAAATTGACATGCTATATATTGTTTAAATAGTAAACTGTCCGACCATTTATGAGGATTCTAAGCGACTGGACATCAAAAATTAAATTTAACTTTTTAAATACATCGACAAACCATTATATTAGTTTCCCTGTCCGTCCCAGGGATAAGAGCCGTTACTGAAATCCTGGAAAAGAACTGCAGCCAAACAAAAGACAATACGTTTAGTATACGGCAAAGTAAATTTGTTGCAAAGTCTTGGCAGTATTGTGATTTAAAAAAATTAGAGAATGCTTGACACTGAGGTTGCTTGTACCATGGTTTTAAAGGATGGTAATTTATAATAAGGTGAAACCATTTCACTAAATTAAGTCCATATATATATCATAGACCTAGGTTGATTTTACCGTATGTTTGCGTAGCATTTGGAAAATTTTTATCATTGATTCTTATGATTCTTTTCACCTTATTTCAATCTTAGATATGTAGTGTAGAAACAAAAACAATTCAACTGAAAAAGTCACCTATTAACATGATGTGTTATGTTATTTTTGTGCCGCTTCATAGTACGGATTAATTCCCTAATTTAGTTTGGCCGCTTCATAGTAATTTAAGCTTCGTTTTAGCGTTCGCATTTTAAATTTCCTCCAGGTTTAGCACTATTTATAATTTTGTTTATATTTTTCCCCGTACAGAATTTTACTTATTTTAAACGAGTCCCAAGGTTTTTCTTTTGTAATCCCGTTTCTGCCGAACAAAAATATTTCCAAGAATTGTTTTTCGTTTATACAACAGTACCATTCAGAAGCATTGAGACGTATTTTCCAGAACCTTTTAGAATTTCTTGTGTAACAATCCATAAGATTTCGTCATGTTGTGCAATCTTTTGAGGGGGGTGCAGGTTCCGATTGTATTTTGAAGTCAGTGGAAGTCAGACTTTGGGAAGCGAAGGTTGAACCCTAGAGAACGTTCCTTTTCCCTTGCGCGCCGATGCTATTTATTCTGCAATCTATCGTACCGTGTTTTGCTGTAGTGCAAACGTATCTCGACTTGTTAGTGTCGGAAATATATAAATAAGTGATAGCAAATGGTCGCCATGGTTTTGGACAAGTAAAATTTACACTTGCTCCTGTCGAACCTAGTTCGGATCTTTGTGAGGGTTAAGGGAACTTAATAAATACATCGTACAAGTGTTGTGCCTGGAATTTGGTTCGTCCTGCCATTGTCGAGAACTTCCCTTCTGTCTGCAAATCGCCTAACATCGTTGAAAGCAATTTGGCCTTTTTCGGGGATTTAATACCTCGCGCCTACGCCACCCCGAAAACGTTGTCTTCATTCCCAACAAATTTATCTTCAACCCGTCATTTGGAAGCCACCCAGGGTTGTGCCTGTCTACAAAATTCAAGGAAAACTCGAGAAAATTCAAAAAAAGTCAAAACAAAATACCGAGAATCGAAAAAAATTCAAATGCTGGAAATACGACACAAAGTTACGGGAAAATTCGCGAAAACAGGTCGGAAAACGTACACAACTTTCCAAATAAAAGCGTTTCACGGAAATTCTTCCAATACTCGGGAAAAAAATGGCAAGAAAACAGCCCCACGAAAAGGGTGCCAAATTTTGTTACGGGCCAATTCTCGCTACGAGAATTATGGGACAAAGAAAAATCGCACGTTGGCGTGCTAAGAAATTTTCGGTACAGCCAAACGCGCTTTTCTTGGGCCCGCAAACAAAAAAAAGATGGTAAAGGCCAGCGGCTTGCTCAGAGGAGTAGGGAGGGTTCGTAAAATTGCTTATAGAGAAAATAATGCTTAGAGTTGTGTACAGGATGCGTCGAAATAAGTGGGCGCCACCTTCCAAAATCCAGCTGGTTTTGTAGGTCCTCGCGGAAGGTCGAGGAACCAGCAGCTCACGTGAATGGAACCTACCTTTAATTGTGCCTTCACCTAGATCTTAAAGCTTGCAGATTTCACACAAAGAACAGCTATTGACACATTTCTCGAACTTCGAAAGACAAAACAAAATATCGAAAATAGTAATCCAGAATAAGAATTTAATTAGAACAGCGATATTAATTCCTACGAAGCGGCAAAGAAATTCCGGAATTACTAAAGTGTAGCGGCAAATTTTAAAAATCACATAACAGATGACAATAGAAAATGCTAATTTTGGCTTTGCTTTGAGCCACTTTAGTAACCCCTTAATAATTTTTGTTTTGGGTTAGTGCATTTACACACATGGATACAATTTTAATATGAGTTTCTTAAGTAAAAAGGCCCTTCAGATTATTATCTGATATTCATCATCATCATCATCGTCATCATCATCATCAAGCAGCATCTAACATCCACTGTTGGATATAGACCTCCCCTGGGCGCCTCCATTCATTTCTGTTCTGGACCTTTTGTAGCCAGTGCCCTACTATTCTCAGTATGTCGTCCGTCCAACGGGTTGGTGGTCTTCCTCTACTTCTGGTAGAGTCTGTCGGCCTTCATTGCAGGATCTGTGTGGTCCATCTTCGGTCATTTCTTCTGGCCACGTGTCCAGCCCAGGTCCATTGCAACTTTGTTATTTTTTCCGGAATGTCGCATACTCTTGTTCGTCTCCTTATGTCTTCATTCCTTATTTTGTCTTTTAATGTTATTCCCAAAAGCGCTCGCTCCATCGCTCTTTGCGTTGTTTTCACTTTCTTTATTGATTTTTTTGTTAATGTTAACGTTTCGGCGCCATAGGACAATACAGGTAGAACACCCTGATCCCATACTTTTCGTTTTAAACCAATTGGGATTGAACTCTTAAATATGTGATTTAATCTGCCGAAGGCTGCCCAGCCCAATCCAATTCTTTTGTTAACCTCACAAGTTTGATTGTCTCTTGAAATTGGTATTTCGTGGCCTAGATACACGTAGCTTACTGCTTGTTCAACTATTTCGTATCCTATGCTGATTTTTTCACTTAGTACTAAGTTCGTCATAATTTTAGTCGTGCTAAAATTTATTTTCAGGCCTACTTTCTTCGACTCTGCCATCGATTCCTCTATCATTTTTTGGCTTGTCCAATGTCTTCCGATATTAAAACAATATCATCCGCAAAGCGGAGGTGGTTTAAGTTTTCACCATTTATGTTTATTCCTGTTTGCTCCCAGGGAAGTGTTTTGGAAATGTATTTTAGGGTTGCGATAATTTATCTGATATTAAGCTTACGTTAATATAATAATCATAATAATAATTATGAAGTCTGATTGTTTAATTGAATAATTAGTAACTTTTAGAAGGCATGTATAAAAAGATCAAAGCGGCTGTTGGCACGTACGACAATAAAACTAATATGCTTACAGATAAAGATGGTAAGCTGATTGTGAATGATGAAAAGAAGTTAAACAGATGGAATATATATATACAAGAGCTATTGGAAGATACAAGACCTGAAATTGAATGAGATACACCTGCAACGAGACCGCCCATAATAGTAGAAGAAGTACAACGTGTGCTCACATTAGCGAGAAGCAAAAAAGCATCTGGACTCAGGTAACATACCAGCAGACTGGTTAAAGTAGACCTTTATAACGATTCCAAAATAGCCATACGCCAAATAGTGTAGCGAATATCGTACAATCAATGTAATGAGCCATGCACTAATAATTTGGCTGCGTGAAATTCATTATGGGATATATGGAAAAATAGAAGAAAATATTAGCGAATCTCTGTTTGGCTTTCTCAACAACTTAGGAACACGAGAAGCTCTCTTTAGCATACAGGTTTTAGTATAACGCTGTAGAGACATGAACAAAAATGTGTATTTGTGCTTTAAAGATTTTGAAAAGACATTCGACTTAGTAAAATACCATACAATGATAGAAACATTATAAAATCTTGGTGTCGATGACAAAGACCTACGCATCATCAAAAATCTTTACTGGCATCAAACAGCTTGTAACGGTATTTTCGTCTAGGTTGTCCGCAACCCATTTCGCACTGGGCTCAGGAGTGTTTATTTTGAGTTTCCCTCACTCTTTGTCCAGCATTTTAGGTACTACGCATGTTTGATTTAAATAAACAGGATTTCCGGTTATGATTCTCTGCGTCTGACAGAATACGAACGTGTCGTTGAATTGGTTTTTCCAGTTAAAGTGTTTGTCACTTTGAGTTCATCTCGATTTTCTGGGGAAATCAAAGATTATAACGTGATCTATTGTAGATTGTTCGATTACGTTATTGGCGTTTTATGTCACTTTAATCAACGTTTCGATTCTATTGACATTTTGTCGGGTCGATCGGAGTTTTACCGATTGACCATTTGGGGGACGCCAAGATTTCTCCGAAGACTCTCTGTACTTTCCATTGTGTTGGATCTGCTGGGTGCAAACCAGTTAGATTGTGAATAAACCAGGTGTCGAGCACGAGGCCGTTGCAAGAAACAAGAAACAGATTCCAGATTAATCAGGGAAGTGCACATTAATTTTTAATTTCGACAATTTCGGAGTCAATGTAAATACTCTTTGTTTATGTGTATGAATTCAATTATACTACGGGGTAGATAAGAACAATGTTGTAATTGTGCAGGGTGTTACGAATTACTTTATTGGCATAATTCTTTGGTATTTTAGTTTGTACAAGTATTAGCGTACATAATCACGGGAATTTCACTTGATATACAGCGTGAGTCAACCGGAGCGGTAATATTGCATTTTGTTCGGGTTTCACAGCGATCTTTGATTTTCTTATCTGCGCTGTAAATCTTGAGAGGCCTTTCATGACTATAGTGTAGGACGCGGCTTGAGGGCGCTTGTTTGGGAAGAGAAACGCAGTATTTTTACTTTAGCTCAAAGTCAGTTATTATTGGGGCTGTATTGAGTGATTGCGTACTGGCAATTGTGTACCGATACAGGTTACGAATACACTCATATTTTAATGTTGCTAATTTGGGGTGTTTAATCTACATATATTTTTTTGCTGATATTAAATATTGTTGCTGCAATTGGGCTTGTTATTTATTGTTTCCTATCACTGTATTCTGTAGTAACGAATTAAGTTAGTAATAAACTGTGGGTACGACTAACCAATCGACATCTGCGTTAATGGTAGTGTATTTTATTATTAAGTCGTTGCCGCCCTTTCAGGTAATTAACGTAGAGTTAATTAATATATTAAATCGAGCTAAGCAGAGAACCGCCCATCTTCGATTGAGGTTCCGGGAGGCTATCATTAACCAATTATTTACTTACTTAGTGTGGAGAATTTCCCTTGGAAATTATTATCAGGCGTCACAAGCTAATGTCAAAGTTGGACAGTACTTTTCAGAAGACGCTCAAACCAAACAGGGTGTGAGACAAGGATGTTTTCTGTTGTCACTGCTTCTCAATCTTTACACACAAGTCATCTTTCAAAAAGCACTGCATGAGTGCTCATGTGGAATAAAGATAAATGGAGTCCACATAAATAACCTTAGATATGCTGATGTCACGGTGCTTCTAGCTAGCAGCTCAGAGGAACTGTAAAACCTTATTGAAAATGTAACGGATGCGTCTAACGAATATAGCCCCAAACTCAATCACAACAAGACCAAATATATGGTTGTCAACAAGGAACCAATAAATATTACACCGATTACGGCAAATGGCATAACACTTGAAAGAACGGACAATATTACGTATCAAGGGTGTAATTTACATGAAAACTGTCATATGAGCATGAAAATTAGAATTCGCATTGCAAAAGCAAGAACGACCTTCTTTAAAATGAAGAAGATATTAACCAGTAAAAATCTAAGTTTAGACTAAAAGTGAGAATGGTGAAATGTTCTTCTATATGATTCCGAAAGCTGGCATCATTTGAAATGTGGGTCTACAGAAGGATCCCCCGCATGAGCTGGACGGACAGAATAAGAAATAAGGAGGTGTTGAATCGCATGGGTAAAACAACTGAAATAATCCTCCTCCTCCGTCAATTTACCCTCACGAGGGTTTGGTGACACCATTGCAATTGTAATTATATGGAATCAAGAGTGACTGCATCGTGTAACTCTGTATGTAGCAGATCTTCAACTTGATTAGACCAACGAGTTGGCGATCTGCCTCTTGGCCTTTTGTCTTCTACCTTGCCTTCATTCATAAGTCTTTCGATTGTTCCTGTTCGCCTGGAAATATGACCGAGGTATTGAAGGTAAGAGCGATTGATCATTCGTAGAATATGTAATTCATCTAATATCGATGTATTCGTCCTATGTTCCGTTCACGATACTCTGAGGATACCCACATTTCGAAGGCTTCGATGCGGAATTTGTGTGACTTCTTCAGCGACCACGTTTCTGATGCGTACGCGGCTATGGGGAATATCAGCGGTTATACTTTATCAACCACTTCAAAACCAGCATCGTTCTGTAAGTGGAGAGATTGGTTGTCCGTTCTGTTCACGATCATAACTTTTTTCTTGTTATTATTCAAATGCAGTCCATATTCCTCACTTATCCTGGTCAGCCTCTTCATGATACAGTCCATTTCCTGGACGCTCGCAGCAATAATCAGTGTATTGTCAGCGTACCTCAGATTATTGAACTTCTTGCTGCCGACTGAGATACCACCTTCCCATCCATCGAGCGCATGGGGACGTTAAACTCTCTAGCCTTCTCGATTAGCTGGCAAGTGTTCAATATCTGCACTCTGGTGCCCTTCCCGGGAACGAAGCCCGCCTGTTCTTCAGAGATATCAGGCATTAAGAATGGCTTAAGTCTTGCACGTATTATGTTCAGCATAATTTTGTTAACATGCGATATTAAGGATAATGTTCTGTAGTTGTTACAGTCTGTGGGGAATCCCTTTTTAAACAGCGGAACAAATATAGGTTCCTTCCAATCTTCTGCCCATTCACGGGTCTCCCATATTTTGTTGCATAATTTGTACATTACCTCTATGCCGGTGGTTTTCATAGATTGTACGACTTCGGCAGTTATATCATCAGAACCGGGTGCTTTATTGCTTTTCAGTGAGTGTATTGCTCTTTCTACTTCTGACCTCAAGACAGCAGGTTTCGTTTCCATTCCAAGTGCTGAAGTGAGTGTTTGTGGGGAGTCATCCTTATACTATAAGTCCAGGCAGTATTTTCCCCATACATCGGCGAATCCTTCAACATTATTTATTATTTGGCCATTCTCGTCTCTGATGGTTTATGTGCGGGGTTTCAATTCTCTAGATAAATACCGCACCTTATCAAAAAGTTCTCGTGATTCGTTACGGTTAGCGTGTTGTTCCAGTTCTATGCAGATGTTTTCTAAATGCTTGTTTTTACTTTTTATCCCGTTTAGAAGAGCGTTTAACTTCCTTATTGAGTTGTTGGAGCTTCATCAATCGGTTTTAGTTACTGAAATAATAGAAACAATCAAAATCCGAAAACTTGAGTATTTTGCCCATGTAATGAGACACCCCGGGAAGTATAATATAACATTCTACACCTCATCGTACAAGGCAAGATCTTAGGGAAAAATGGCCCGGGCGGAAGAAGAACATCCTGGCTGAGAAACCTCCGAGAATGGTTCGACGAATCAAAATCTTCCTTATTTAGAGCAGCAGCGAATGAAGTCAGCCAACATTCGCTAGGCGGATGTGTCACCTATAGAAAAAGAAAGAAATAAGGCATATTATTAAAAATTTTAATACTTTTTTGAGATTAGGAATACTTCTGAGGTTGCGTTATTCGTGAGATGCGTATCCATAAACACCTATAGCTCATGTTACCTGAAGTCTGGTCAAGTTGTATGTTTGTTTGGATTATTTTCTCCAGCTTACTTGGAGTAAGTGTAACTACAGAATTGGCAAGTTTAACAGTATGAGCAGTGAAAAAGAAAGAAAGTCCCACTGGGTGCATCCATTTAAAAGAAAACGTGACCATCTAGGTGAATATCACCGTCTAGTACAGGAGTTGGATGTACATCCTCATAGGTTCTACATGTACCTCCGAATGCAAAGAGAGGAATTGGAATGGTTCCATAATCTTATTAAAGTTACTATACGCAAGAGGAACACACAATGCAAAGAATCAGTAAACACCGAACAAAGATTAGCTGTATGCTTAAGGTAAGATATAAAACAATCTGTGTTTGTAGAAGAATATTGATTGAATTTCAACTTATTCAACTATCAACATTTAAACAAAAACACCTTTCTCACTGCCATTAGATATTACACAATGAAACTTAAAACATAATCATGCATTAATCATATTGGTAGTTCAAATTATTTGTTGCGCCCAGTTGCAACAGTGTTGGCTCACTGGGTCTTCTATTCTGGTCCTGAATGTATGAGGCAGGCTCAGGAGATGTCATAGTTTGTACTACGAGCGATCTGTGAGAACTACTGCTAGATGATCGGCGGCACATGGACTGCTGCAGATTATGCCTAATAATTTGCTCTTTTGCTTCCGTATTTTTTATTTCCGCTTACAATTTGTAGTGACAAAATGAAAGCTTAATTCTAGCTCGATCGATATCTGGAAATCGTTTTGCAGTTCTGGACATACTAAAGTAAAACGTATCAGACTTATCTAAATCATCTTGTTTCGATGGTATTTGTAGTGGTACGGAAGCAGCTTTTTCTTGGTATTTACGTTTTCTAACCTCTGAAGTTTACCTCATTACTTTTACAATTTCCTGACTGGATCAACTATTCCTTCGTTCTTAAGCCGCTTTATATTTTCTATCGTTGCACCATTTAATTTTGATTCAAATGTTGCAAGTTTACGCAGACTTGTGAAGGATTTGATACTTACTGTGTGTATTTATTAAATCAGAATTATCTTGTGGCTCAAAATCTTCCTCTTTTTACCGTTGATCTTCTTTCTGTAGAAGCAGATCAAGTTTTAATTACTATAATTCTTGTTATTATTCTGTACTTACCTTCTATTTTCAAGATATGGCAACAGAAAAGACATTTGAGCTTATATTTCCAAACATTAATTAATCTCAGTCCATCCCACATCTCTTTGGCATTATCAGCTAAAAGTAAATTATTATAGTCATATATCATCTTATCAGATTTTTGGCAACTGGAAGTTCTTTTAGAGCTCTTGGCTTTAACTACAGATTAGGATTCAGTACAGTTCGAGAGATAGTAAAAGATGTATGCGAAGCTATAAGAGAAGAATTTGCACCTACCGCATTGCCAAAACTAACAGAAGAACTTTGGTAGAAGATACCTAAAAGATACGAACAATTGTGGAATTTTCCTAATTGTATTGGGGCTATCTATACAAGGGAAACACATCAATTTGGTGTCCTACTAATGCTAGTTTTTCTTTCTATAATTATAAAGGAAATCATTCTGTAGTACTCATGGCTCTTGTAGACGCCGACTACAAATTTATTGCTATTGATCTTTGTAGCAGAAACATTGATGGTAATGTTTATGCAAATTTCGTTATTGGAAAAACTTTTGAGAATAAAATCCTAAACATACCTGCGAATATACCTCTAGAAGAAAATGGAGTACCTCAACCTTACGTAATCATTAGCGATGAAGCATTTCCTTTCAAGCCATATTTACTTCGTCCTTACAGCAAAAATAATCTACGGAACGAGTCTTAAAAAATATTCAATTGCCGGTTATTACGAGCTAGGAGAGTCGCAGAGAATGTCTTTGGGATAAAATGATAAAATTTGTGCTTACATGTCATATTCACATCATTTCCAATTTCTCCCCATGCTTCCAGCCCACATGCTGGTCCCTGTAGCTAGTCGGCTTGATATTATATAAATTTGGAAATTGTCCATTTTTAATAACAATACAGCGTAAATACTAAATATCAATAAATGAGACAATTCGCTTTTTAAGAATAAGTTTAACAAGCAATCACAAAACGTAAAACGTGCTGTTACACCGCCTGAAAATGTGTAAACTTTCAGATTTCGGAAGCATGCTAGCACGTGTGTGGCGTGAGGTGACGTGACACGTGTGAAATGATATCAATGTGTTCCTGGTGCATTTAAACAATGCAACTCACCTAGCTCACAGTTCTACGCCGCGTGAGCGCACGTGAGCTCATGACAGCCCATGTGACGTGGCGGTAATATGTTTCTACCTTAAGTTTCTTGTTTCCATTGCTGCGCTTACGTCATCTCTCCAACTTCTTCTTGGCCTCCCTCTCTTTCGTTTTTCTGGTGATACGCAATCTAATACTTTTCTTGATCATCGTATTTTGTCCATTCGTTTTGTATGTTCAAATCATGTCAACTGCTTCTTTTCAATTTCATCTACAATATCTCTCTCGATGTTCATACTGCTTCCAATGTTTTCATTTCTAACCCTTTCGAACCTCGATAGGCTTCATTTGAGAAAGTTGGCTGGCAATTTATCTATTAAATTTGCCATACTTCCGAGCCTTTTGATACCATACTTTGAACAATTGTTTTATAAATTCGCATTTTTGGTTCTGTAATATTTCTTTCCCATATTACTGAATTGAGAGCGCCAATGGATTTTATTCGTTTAGCTATTATTTTATGGATCTCTTCTTCATTTATTCTTTGTTCGGTAAATATTACTTTTAAATATTTAGATTTTACTACGTCTGCTGTCGTTCCATTTTCCAAAGGTAGGTTGTAGCATTCGTTGCTTTTTTTATTATTAGATACTCACATTATTATTCAAATTCATCGTGAGTCCGGCTAGTTCGTATTCGTCTTGCAGCGTTCTTATCATATACCTTAGATCTTGTTTACCTCCCGCAGTTACTACCTGGTCATCAGCAAAATAAGGACAAATAAGGTGTCGTCTCCTAACTGAAGTCACAAATTCTTGAATTTTCGTACCCTCTGTATAAGTGATTCGTCCTGGTATATTTTAAACAGTGGGCCAGCGTGGGCCACAGCTTTTAGTACTGGGCTCTGGTGCGGAAGGTCGAAAATTCAAACCCCCCGACTTGATGCCTGGGGGGCGGCATACCTAGTCCCTTTAAAAAATTGGGTAACTGCGTTTGAATGAACAAGAAGTAATAATGCGGTTGTCTAATACGTGATGCCCACCGTGTGTTTTGAATTCGGAACGCCACAAATGGGTGTGAAAACGAGGGTACGGCAGCTCTGACTTTCCGTCTTGCAGGCCAAATTCCTCCACGGGGTATAGATAGGTATTATTATATTTTACACAGAGTGGGAGATAGGCAGCACTCTCGTCTTAGTCATTTGTATTCAATATTAGATTAAAGGGATTCCTTTTGTGATGTATCAATTTGTCGTGTTTATTTTAAATAGAGTTTATCAGCCTAATTTAAAGCTGATGCCGAGTTTGTCAATATCTTTTCACAGTCATTATTCTGAGATGCTATCCTCGTACGTACATACCTAATCAATGCAGCATTTAGACTACCGTATGTCCCTATGCAATAGAAGGTAGCAGAGGTGATAATGATTCCGAAACCTGGCAAACCACCAGATGAAAAAACATCCTGCCGGCCAATCTCGTTACTGCCAATGATATTGAAATTATTTGAAAATTATTCTTGAAGCAACTCAACCCGATTATTGAAGAAAAGAAACTGATCCCAATTCACCAATTTGGATTCAGTAATAAACACTCCACAATTGACCAGGTCCACAGAATTACAACCACAATTGAAAGGACACTAGAAGAAAAGAAAATCTGCTCAATAATATTTCTGGACGTTGCGCAAGCTTTCGATAAAGTTTGGCACGATGGACTGAAATATAAAATAGATACAAGCTTGCCTAAACAACACAATCAACTACTGAAATCCTACATTTCAAATACAAACTTCAGATTAAAACACGAAGATAGCTATTCAAAAATAAAAGAAATATCAGCTGAGGTTCCACAGGGGAGCGTACTAGGCCCATTCCTGTATCTACTCTACACGAACGACATATCAGATGCGGAAAAAACGGCCATCGCAACCTTTGCTGATGACACTCCTACCATAGCGGTAGGTGACAGCATAGAAGAAGCGGCAACCAAATTGCAGACTGCCACAGACAAAGTCAACAACTGGATTAAGAAGTAGCGAATCATACTTAACGAAGCAAAATCAATGCATGTTAACTACACTAACAGAAATATTAACCACTACGTATCGTGATTAATCAGAAAACGTTACCCCACGGAAATAATGCAAAATACCTAGGTATGACTCTTGACACAAAATTGAGGTAGAAAGAGCACGACCAAGTGCACGGTGTACTGCATTAATAGAAAACAATATGGCATGCGCGGAAGGCCTTCTTAGAGAAAATCGTCGAATTTCAATTAGAGAAACTTCAGAAATTGTTGGTACGAGTGGGTCCGTCCATAGTATTGTTCGTAATTGGAGTTACAACACAGTTTGTTCGCAATGGATTCCTCGTCTCTTGTCTAATGAACAAAAAAGCTTGCGAATGGGCTTATCACTGCAACACCTCACAGACTATAGGCAAAATGGTGATGACTTTCTTTTGTCAATAGTTGCTGGTGACAAAACTTGGTGCCATTACTACGAGCCATCTAATAAGTTATCGTCGATGCAGGGGGAACATTCAAATTCACCACCACCGAAGAAGTTCAAAGCACAACCTTTTGCAGGCAAGGTGATGTTAACATTTTTTTCTACCATGGAGAACTCTTATTGATAGAGTTTAAGGAACCTGGAGTAAATGTCAAGGCAAATCTGTACAATGAAACTTTGAACAAGCTTCATCAAACAATAAGACGGAAACGTCCAGGAAAACTGCCGGGTGGGGTCATTTTGCTGCACGACAATGCTAGACCTCATCGTTGCTGATGTGGTAAAAGAAAATCTTCAACGAGAGAAATGGAGGGTTTTGGAGCATCCACTCTATAGCCCGGATCTATCGCCTTGCGATTTCCATATTTTTGGACCGCTGAAGAAGGCGTTAAAACGTCGGCATTTTGAGTCTGACGCAGAAGTAGATACAGATAGCTGTGGAAGACTTCATCAATCAGCAGCCACTGTTAATAAAGCTGTGGGATAACTGCCTTAACTGTCACGGTAATTATTTGTAATTAAATTGTTTAATAAATTTTTTATTAAGTAAAGATGGGTTGCAATTATACACACCTCGTATATTTAAAATTGTGTTAAAGGGAAAATAATTATTAAAAAATAGTTGAAAACTGATGGAAATATGACTAATCTAGTGAAAAAATTGGTTATGAACCTACTTTTGTTGTACACTTAGACGCAACTTATTATTATTACAGACAACCATACTTTTAGAACATAACGCATGCAAACCTCAGTGGAATGTTGATCTAATTTGTTGTACAATTACAACAACGCCGTGAGTCTGTAACCAAGTTTAGTTACCTTTAGCTTAGGTAGAATGAAGAATGAAATAACATCTAAGAAAAAAGTTGCACTAGATTTTGGAATCTTATGTCGGTTTAAGGTCCTTTAAAGGACCCCTGTCTTATGTTTTGCTGTGTACTTGTTACTCAGATCAGAAATACGATAGCATTGGCCTAAATTATCTTAATGATTAAAGGAAGCATTGAAAGCAGCATTGCGGCATTGATTTTGTAATACTCACAAAAATTGAAGGCATTTATTTAAAAATGCCGTTAATACTATTGATTTTCGATCAAAATTATACTTATAACACTTTTTTTCAAAAACTGTCGATAAAGCAATACAACTAAATTGATGGAATAACTATTTTGGCTTAAAATTTAAATTAAAAATTGTAACCGTTTCTTAATACCTTACAAAATATATTATTACGATAGGAGAATCCAAGTTTTCTTCTTACCCGAAATTATTACGCTATTTCGATACTATTCCAACAAGCGTTTTGTGAAATCCACGTTTCGTCAGCCGATTACTTCCTGGAATCGCATGTAAACAACAAAATCACTCTAGGTCATCCTTCATCTGTATTCAGACGTGGTATTGACTCAATAAATTTAAAAGTCTGCTTCTACTTAGAAGTCGACGGAGTTCCCCAGACATGCATGTTTTGTAAACATTCCAAGATAAAGAGAACAATCTCACAAAAAATAAATAGACCATAAAAACTCTTATTACCAATCAGTTTCTGGATTTTCCTGTCAGAGATTTATAACCGCCGCGTAGTATGTAGTTCGTTTGGAATGTCAAGAACCTAAACAGTAGTAAGAAGAATGACAACTAATAGAACAGGATTTGTGAAGGTCGGTCGCTGTCTGTCATGACTACAGCGGTAATAATGAAGCATTTTAAACTAAGTTTACTAAAAGCAAACAACTATTCTCAGCAAACATTTTCAAAAATATTTTCATAATAAACAGAAACATTTAACGGTAACAACATAAAAGTGATAAAAGTGGGAAAAGTGGGGAGATACACGTCTTTTTTCAAAAAATTTTAGGGGCATTATTTTGTGCATTAGTATTTCTATTTTTTAACAGTTTGTTAGATTGTTTTTCTTGATTCTTTGTGGTTCATAATTATTTGATTAAAAGCTGATTAAAAATTCGGTCTTCCAGATGTACCTTAAATAAACTGCTCCAAGAAATCACAACTAACAATCGCGATATTGTTTTTAAAGTATTGCATGTAATGAAGTACGTTGAATCACAGATAATGTTTAAAATTAACTAAACTATATTTTATCCAAATTAACATCAATCAGCGCCATTTAACAACAATCAAAGCAAAAATTTAAAAAATCAAAATTGGAAAACTGAAAAATTGTTTACAGGTTCAGTAGGCTGTGTTTCCGCTTCGATTTGTTATGACAGCTTTACAACGACGGTCCATGCTTCAAATTAACACACTTAACTGCTCTTGTTCAAGATTATTCCACATTTCCACTAATGAATTCCCTAGGTCGTTAAGAGTTGAAGGGGGTGGTTGAAGGGATCGTACTTGTCTTCCAAGAATGTCCCAGAGGTGGTCAATAAGATTCAAGTCGGGACTTCTGGCTGGCCATTGCATTACAGGAATACCAACGTTGTTTAGGTATTCTTGCACAATTCTGGCTGTGTGGGGTCGAGCGTTGTCGTGCATTAATTGCAAGTTGTTTCCGATGTATGGGGTATATGGCACAACATACTGTTCTAAGATATCCGTAATGTACCTCCAACTGTTTAAAATGCCGTTGGGGAAGGTGTGTAGGTCTGTGTGGACCGTGAAAGATATGCCTCCCCATACCATTATTGAGCCAACAGCAAATGCAGTCTTGGGGACAAAATTGCATTGAGCATATCGTTCATTTCGACGTCTAAAAACTAGAATGCGCCTATCACAACTCTCCAAACAAAATCTGGACTCGTCTGTGAACATAATGCGTCTCCAATCTTCATTTTCCCAATTCAAGTGGTTTCTAGCAAAATCTAATCTGTGTCTGCGGTGGTCCGCAGTCAACTATGGGCCAGTAGATGGTATTCTGGCTCTCAGATTTCCTTCCAGAAGACGTTGGCGAACGGTTTCAGTGCTAACCTGCACATTATGTACTGCTGAAAGTTGTCTTTGGAGGGCTCTTGTGGTGGTAAAGCGCTCTCTTAGTGCACGCATTCGAAGAAAACGATCTTCTACTGCAGTAGCAGCAAGTGGTCGCCCTTGCCCTGTTCACCTGTCATGTTCGTTAGTTTCTCTGAAATGCTGGATGAACCGAGAAATGTTTGTGTGGTTCGCCCCAAGTTTGTCAGCGATAGCGCGGAAAAAATACCCCCCTTCGGACAAAGTAAGGGCTGTGACACACTCACTACGACTTAAATTTCTTGATACGTTGCATTTTAAATAAGACTGATTCTACAAGCAATTGTTTATGACAGCTACACGATTTGATACGTTTTAAAGTAAACGAAACTGCAAGTAAATTGTAAAAGTGCATGTAAAATTGATTAATTTTTTTAACAAAGTTAAAGATTTAGAAACAGACCAAGAGTAACATGTGCCTATCAGGTTTGTATCAGACATGCATTCCATGCATTTGGTTGAAGTAGATAGCGCACTACTTTTCTTTTATCGCAACATTAATAATGGGTGCGGTAATTTCTTGGAGCAGTGTATATTCATCCGAAAGACCACCTTTATACAACCATACCTAACTAAAACGAACTGTTTTATTTTGAATTATTTTGTAAATAATCGAGTTTGCGTCAACAATACTTGTAAGCGGGACATCTTCTACCATGTAAGTCATCTACTGTAGTTTATTCGCCTAGTCCCCGTCACTGCCAACCTAAAAATTTTAAATGACACGGGGTGTCGGGCGATAATTCATTTGAAAGGTTTTTCTGCGCTTGCCACAAGCAGATGTTTTGCAATTCTGTCGATTCGTTTTTGAGAAATGACAGTTTGAAGTTTCGGATGGGTATGGGAAACGCTAAGTTTAGAAAATACATAACAGTGTTATTTTATTAAATTGTCAAAGTGGCTACCACCTACTTGCATATAGTAGTACAATCGATTTTCAAAGCAATTTTGTACATAATTAAAAATTTCGGACGTTAATTAACGGCACTCCCGATGTGTTGTGGGTCTTAATTCCTTCCGAGAATGGTTGAGTAGCATTGATCCTTAGTTTCCGGGTGACTTTCCAGAAAATAATGTAGTGGGGTATGATCAGGTCACTGCCTGGTCTGGCCACTCCCCAGAACCTTAAATAAATCTGCGGCGCGAAAAGGTATCTGTTCAGTTGCTACCGTCTTATCTTACTTATAAACATATCAGAATTTCTACTAAAACTCACATTTGATAATTCTTGACATTTTTTACAAACGAATAGAAAAAGAAAACAGAAATGTATTATTTAGCTTTGTTCCTATGTTACGTATTTTAATGTCTATTGTACACAGGGCCGGCGCTGCACTTTCTGATGCCGGAAGTCAGTTTTCCTTATGTGCACCTATCAAATTAAACTATCAGTTAATTATATTTTTCTCTGGTACCGTTTACAAAAATAAATAATTTACAAATTAATTTTTTATTTCAAAGCTGTAGTTTTGTTTAAATATTCATGGTTCATGTAAGAACAACCATGAGAACATAATGTAGGTGCATTATATTAAATATATCATTAAAATAACAAAGAAATTACACAATTTAATGAGAAGATTTGATGTAGAAGCTACTGAGTTTTAAAATGCTTAACCGCTTTAGAGATTGCTTACGCCGTTTTGGGCTTGCAATTGGGGGGTCATTGCAGCTGGAAATAAATACCTCTTAAACATCTGGGGGACTAATGGATTAAACAATGCATCAGTAAACCATATATGAAAATAAGCGATAGAACGCAATAGCTAGTGCTAAAGGGTATTAAATGAAAGAGTAAAGATTTCTAGGAACTTGCGTAAACTAGAGGTGGTTATGTCTAACACTGCAAAAATGTCTATTTTTTATTATTTTATTTATTGCCAGCGTTCGAAATTTCAACCTTTTAACCAACGGCGTCTCAATTCTATTGAATCTATTGTATATCTTATTTAAAGGCGGCTGTCAACAATATTACCATCTCATAAAATAATAAAGAGTGCGATGGCGCCTACGGCAGGAGCTGCCGTTGTACAGAGTGGTCACTTTGAACATTTACTAAAATAATCTCAACACTTTTTTGAAATTTTTTCGTTTAATATTTCTCACATTCGAAAACTGCCGTTTCTCAAAATCCAGATTGCAAATTGCAAAATATTTTCAAAGAATAGAAATCCATCACTCCATACATTTTGTCATTTAAAATTTTGGGGTTGTTGATGGTGGGAGTTAAGGAGATGAAGTACGGTGGGTGATTTAGATGATAAAAAAGTCTTCCTTCAAACTGCTGTTTTTTTTAATTTATTCGTTTGTAAAATTATTCATTTTGAACTGTTTTAGTTGGAACACGCTGTATATACTTGAATATCATATTTCGATTACTTATACATAAGAAAAACAGCTGAAACATAGAACCCTTAAAAATGCAAAAGATAGTGCTAATGATTTGTTAAAATCTGGTATTTACAAATTATATTGTTAACGGCGTATTTATGTATATACAGGTAGACAATTGTATAACAGTGGTTTTTGTCTACTGTGAATATAACTTAATCTACACACAATACTTAAATATTTGAAAAGAAAAACCTTTCAAATGAACTATCGTCCGACACCCCGTGTCATTCAAAATTTTTAGGCTGGCAGTGATGGGGACTAGGCGAATAAACTTTTTTATGAAAGGGAAATTTTAAATTTTAGGATTTTACCTAGAAAATCAAAAAAGTTCATTTTGCCTATCCAGACCCTACTAATAAACAGCCAATCTCTAAAACTTTTTTATGATTTTGATTTTTTTAAGATCTTACGTCGGTTGTTGCAGATTCTTCACAATTCTTACACATTTCTATTGGATTTGTGTCAGTTTTTGTTATTCTTTTTAATCCCCCCCCATGCATAATATTTGTAATTTTAAAATCGTAATAGAATAAGAAAATATTTGTTTTCGCAATAGATGGTGCTGATATCGTTAGTTCTGAATAACAAATAGGGATTACATGATTTGATAAAATCAAGAGTTTATATGTCAAAATTACCTACACATAAGGTGTTTTAGACAGATTATTTACAGAACTGCTGAAAATACTGCGGCTACATTGTATTGGCTTTCTCTTCCTTAACCCGCAGAGTGTACACGTTTCTGTTCTTAGCAGTATAGCCGAGGGACCAATGTTTTTATTTTGTTGTTACCTGAGTTGGTTTACTCAGAAACTAATTTGTATTTTTTATTTTCGGATGCTGCCAATCTAGTAAAAAAGATTGTATTAATTATTTAACCTAATGCGAAAACATTGAACCCTAAAGTATTCGAAAACGAATATAAAATGTTAGCATATATCTATTATTGTATCGCCTGACTTCAACCTTGACCACTGTGTGATGGATAGACATAAATTTACATTTCTTTACTTTTTAACATTTACAGCTGCTGGGTTTTCCAAAATGTTTTATTATTGGAACACGAACTTACAGATTGAAACTGTAAAACATTCAAACATTATGTTACAAAAAATCTTCACACTAGCCCCCCACAGGGGTAGCCACAAGACAAAAGACAAAACTTTTCGTAACAGACCTTTTTTTTCTCATTCATTCATACTACCGTTCCCCCCCGGAACCGCTTTCGCATTACTTCAGCGGGTGCGGGCGTCCCTTACACACTAATCATTCATGCTACATGCACCCTAAACTTAACTAACCGAAATGCAGTCGCCCCATCTAACATTCGAAACCACAGCGGAACGACTACAATTCGGTCTGGCCTCGAGTGGCAACGCGTTGCCGCGCTAGACCACCGAGGCCCCATTTCCTAACAGACCTGAAACACCGAATTATTACCCACGGGTAACTCACTGCAACGTTTCAGTGTGTTCACTACGGCTAAGTAGACTGCGAAACGGGTGTGGGTGGACAACAGAATTCTCAAAAGGGTGCCAAGATCCTTCACCAATAGTCGTGCAGCGATCGGAAACGGATCCAACTAAGGGTACACTCTTACCACGAAGAATAAAACTTACGGGTCTCAACATACAAACAAGAACACAATGAAACACCAAAGTGGAGTGAATGCTACAAATAAAGCCTCTATATTCATTGATATAACATAATAAAAATTTGCAAGACCATCTGTGTAATAACAAATAAATCAACAGTAAATGCAACAATATAATAAGGTTAAATCAATTTGGGTACACCCTGTATATAACCATGCTAGATATAAACAGTTAAGTTAGAAATTATTCGCACACCCTGCATATGAGTGCCTCTACAATTTTAAGGTGATGCCCAAGTTATCAACGATTATTCTTAACCCTGCAGTGGAGGCGCCCTTTAGCAAAACACGAGTGGTGGCGCCAAGTCTGACAGCCCCAATATTAAAATATTGTATTCAAACACTGTTACTGACTTTAGTATTTTGCGAGTGCTTAATGTTTATTAGGTACATTTCTTATAAATATAGGTCATTTTGAGAGTTGTGGAATCTTTTTGAACGTCAATATATGGAAAATTACAAAATTGCTGAAAATGCAAGTTAATAAAACAGGGGTATAGTAAAATCAAAATTTTATTACTTCATAATTACGAAAACATAAAACTAAATAATTTTCCTAAAAGTACACATTATATAAAACATTACTGCTGATTTTCGGGCAACACAATACATTTAGGGCACCGAAATTCTGCGTGGGATAGGCAAAGACATTTTTTGCAGTTTTTTCAGAAATAGAGTGTTTTACTGTCTTTTATGCACAATTGGCATCGTTTTTTGATAGTTGGTGTTTTAGGGTCACTTCTGGGAACCTCGGCCAAAGCGACCTCTTGACGCCTTTGGCGAATGGCTGGTGGAAGATTTTCCATTATGGAACAACGCTTCAGGTGCTGGATTCCTAGTTCAGCTGCCAATTTTGTTAGAAATATTCTTCGAACTACATTATTGTTTTGGTTATTTGCCACGAAAATAATTTGCGAATTTATGCCCGCCACTTATGAGTAAATGCATAAAAAAATACCATGGGCCACCTTCTGGTGTTCCGGGCTACATTGTAAGTCGCGCATAGTTCGTCGACGGTGTCCACGCCTCCTTTGGTAGAATTGTAGAAAGTGATGATTTCGGGATTATTTTGATCTCCCGTTGATGCATCTGTTTGATCATCGTTGTGCCTACTTGATGCCACTATGACATTTTTGCCCTTCTTGGGAACATAGGATACTATTACGGTGTCTTTCTGGAATCCAAAGATGCTGGAACTTACAGGGCGGGGTTTTGTATTTAAGAACTCCAAAGGAAGTTGCTTCTTGTTTTTTCTTACCGTGCCTACGTATGTTACATTATGATTGTCACGAAGATTCGTAATGAGGTCAAAGCTCGTGAACCAATTATTACATGTGATGTTCCGGTCTGTACCAGATATTGGGGTGATTAATCGTAATACAATGCTAGCTGGACTATTATTCACACGATAAGGACCCTCAGGCTGTAAACCTACATAAGGTTCTAAATTTAAAGTATACCTTGTTTTGGCAAAAGCTTTCAGGCCGTACTTGTTTGGCTTAGAGGGGATATATTGTTTGAATCCGCATCTACCCCGAAACGCCTCAAGTTTCTCATCGACAGTTCCATATTGGCCAATTGAATATGCGTTTTGACAATTATTTACAAAAATTGTCGTCGTCGGATTGATGGAGTATGGCAGTACTCGATTCATGATTGTTTTGAAGAATTTTGCCAGGAATTTCCAAACCTTATTGTGTCGCCTTGTAACACTTTCCGTGGTCCTTTGAATGAACGTGTTGACGTTTTTAATCAGACTGGACCAATTTCACGCAAAGAAGGCAGCGGTTATCATCCGAGAAGAACGGCAGAAGTGATTGAAAATGCAAGATAAATTATGGAAGATGGCTCTTCGAACCTCTGTACACCATTTGATGAAACAATTTCAGTTGTCAGTTAGTTCCTGCTACAAAATATTAATGAAAGATATCCTCTCGTATCTCTACCGTCTGCAATCTATACAACAATTACACGAAGCTGATTATCCTCAGCGTGTCGAATATTATCTGTTGTTCTCAAATATTTTCAATGAGGGCTTATTGGAGAAAATTGTTTACGATGAATAAGGCCTGCATTTATTCAGATATATATATTAATTCTCAAAACCTGCATTTATGGAGTTTAGAGAAGCCTAATTTCATGGTAGAGACACCTCCTCATCTTCAAATAGTAGGTGTGTGGGTGGCCAAGGCGTAGAATAGTTGGACTATACGTTTTGAAGGTAACAGTAATACAGAAGAGGTTATTTATAGAAAAATCAACGAAGACTATTCTTCGTGCACTTTGACTGTCGAAAGCTATCGAGAAGAGATTTTACGGCCCTCTTTCGAACAACTTCATGAAGATGAACTCATATTTGGTTTTTTCCAAGAAGACACTGCGCACACAACATACGATACCTTAAATATGATACGAGAATTTTTCGACAGAATATTGGAAAAACTAATGAGAAATAATAACCACCCGTATATGTTAATAAATGTCAGCAATGGGATTGTGCCAAGAGTTCGAGCATGTCCGGACGAAGGCGGTGAACATTTCGATCATTTGTTATAAATTATTTGTTTACCACTATTAATTACAATTAAGTTATTATCATTTGATGAAAATTTATTGTTTATTAAAGCTATTTTTATATGTTTGCATTTGATTGATATTGCTTAATTGTTTAAACAAAAACGAACATTTTAGCAACTTTAGTGATGATTTGTGTAAAATGATGATTTCGTCCAACATTACATTAAGTAATTTGGACGTTCCAGAATTTAAACAATTCTTGGAAAAATATGCATGCAAAAAAAAGTCGTTTCCCGGAGAACAGCTGAAAGAACGCATATTCCAAAATTATACGAAGAAAATATTCAAACAATTTAATGTTGACGAAACCACCGATGCCAAAGGAAGATATATTGCGAATTTTATTGTTGGTGTCTTGAACGCAAATCCTTTCAGCTTTTTAGTTGCTGTTATAGAACTCGAAAAGCCAACCATTTGACAATTTCTGGTTGCGTCAATGAAACCCTTTCATTATTATATTTGCCAAATCAAATACCATCAGAAAGAATTTTATACATGGTAACTGATGGTGCAGCATACATGGTGAAAGGGTGACTAAAACCTAAAATTCTTTTTCCTAATACAATTCAAGTTACCCTATTTGCCTCATACAATGAATATAGTGGCCAAAGCAATTAGAAGCAAGTTTCCTTTGGTGAATAAACTAATTAATAACGGGAAGAAGGTATCCCTAAAATCACCAGTTCGCGTCGTTTACAAAGAACGGTTTAAGATGTTCCCTTACTTCCACAGCCAATCCTTAGCTGATGGGGAGCGTCGATTGAAGCCGCTATATTTTATTGCGAACATTATAGTGATTTTAAAATTGTTGTTAACTCTTTCGATTCAAGTTGTGCTCAGTCTGTGGCAGATCGTCAAGGTGTTTTGAAAAGTTCTTAATTAGAATCTCAATTATCCTACATAAAGGCTCATTTTTCTGAAATTCCGAAAATTATTAAGAAACTGGAAACACAAAACCTGCTTCTCGTGGATTCTTTAGAATTATTCGAAAAATTTCATTCCATCCTCAATAAAAGTAAATGTAAAATATGTAAAAAAAATAGTAATACAATTGGCGATTTAATTAAAAAAAAATAGCGGACTTTTAACCCTAAAATTGATTCAACATATTTTAAATGGAGATT
The DNA here is from genome assembly GCA_014611495.1 of Limonius californicus. Lineage (NCBI taxonomy): Eukaryota > Metazoa > Arthropoda > Insecta > Coleoptera > Elateridae > Limonius > Limonius californicus. The sequence goes on along the minus strand of JABXWE010014825.1, from coordinate 9,975 downwards.
TTTTAAACAACGAGGAATGTTTCGTTGTAAAAAAATCACATTTGTTTAAATATTGCCCAGTAACATCGTGTGATGTAGAAAGAAGTTTTCCAGCTATAAAAATATATTGGAAGATAAACGGCAGAATTTTGTAGTTGACAATATTGAAAAACATATGATTATTTATTGTAATACAACTAATAAAGAATAGATTGTAAATAGAATATCGTAGGCATAAGTTGTTGTTTATATTTCTCCTATATGTTCTCTATTTTTCGTGTATCGATTTTCAAATTTCAGGAACTTTTTAGTGTGATGTAGGTTATGCTCCTTTTTGTATGTGTTTGTAATTAAAAATACTGAAGAATGATAGTTGTATTATTTCTCTTTTAACAAAATACGACAGCATTTGATTCAGACCTTGCTTTAACTCAGGAATTACAGTTTAAAATAAATGTAAGAATATATCGCATTATGCAATACACAATTTTTAGGAATTTAATATAAATAAAATTTGTCTTTAGTGCATCCATAAGCGCATATCTCAATAGGTTACTGTATATTCGTGTATATATTGAAGGCTTTTTGTGGTATATATTAGCAAAGAATATTTACACAGTGTAAATATTCTTTGATCAAAGAATATTTACACAAGTGAACAAGAAGCGACACTAGCGGTCGGCACCTTTGAAGTTCGACCTACCGTTTTTGGTGACCTTGAAACATGGGCGCCATATTCCTAGGGTGCTAAGAGCGGGAATTTTAAATGAAAGCAATAATAGTATACAGCAACTATTTCAGCAGACGCATTATAGTAATTTATTAACGAATATTACTGCATTTTTACAACTATTAAGTATGAAATATAGAGTGTTATATGTTATAAACTAACTGTTACTTAAAATAAGACTGATTTAATCTACAAGTTTAAAATGTTGATCATCTTTCGATGCTTCCTTGGAACACTTTTAAATGCTAAATTACATTGTTTCAGGGTGTGATATATTTTCATTCTACAAAATAATTTCATAATATACTCTCTAGGAAATTCTTCACAGGGTGGTATAAACTTAATTTTGCGAAATAAATCTACAATATTCATGCCAACATTTGGTAAAATAGCAAGACGCTCAAAGTTATTTTTGAGTAAAATTCCCATCTCTCTCACAAAGTCAATGAACTCTTCTCCTGGCATAAGCAAATTACCAAATGCTGTTTTATCTTTTGTATCATAAGCTTTAAAATCACAGAATATGTTGCTAGCTGTTAATTCTTTCATTCTTTTACTTTCAATCATACAAGCAGCACAATCTTTATGAACCTGTAAACATTTTCTGAATAAATATCCACAAACATAAGACAGCGCATTTTCTGAAAGTAAATCTAGCTCTCTAAAGTCTATGCAATCAACCATAGCTAAATTTGTTTGTACAACTTTATTTGACAAAAAAATGGATTGATTCACTGAAGTATTAAAAGAAATTACTTCATGTAGCAAAGTATCGCAGTCCGCTTCACAATTTGCTTTTTCACTGTGCTGGATGTAATTTAAAGAAAATAGTTTTTTAAATATAAGTACAAATTGTTGTGGCGTAGGATTTGTGCTGTTTCCTCCATGACCTCTTGCAGTGCCAAAAAAATTTTCCAAGCAATCCTGATTCAGACGCCTGGTTAACAATAAACTGAATTTCTTTTCTTTTAACACCTGCCACAATTGCATGAGGGCATTTATAGTAATACACCAACCTCTAAAACACTTGATTTGCTTTGTTACATCCTTATTACTTTTGTTTTTTACTACTATACATTTTAATAAATGAAGCATCTGCTGTAAAAATTCGATTTGATATGCTGATCCCATAAATGCAAGGTTGTACTTTTTTACTCCTTTTGTTCTTGACGAATTGAATACATCAAAGAGCTTATCAAATTTTTCAAGAAATGTTGCAGTACCTTCGGCATCACTTGGTAGGGCTTGTAAAGCAACATATGTTGATATGCCAACAGCAACAGATTCACTCAGGACCTGGGTAGCTAACTTAACACGCATTCTTTCAAATGTAGTAGGATTAACATGGGCGTTAGTCAGCTTTGGAGCAATTCGCAATGGTTTCTGCTTATCGGAGTCGTAGAATGATTTTACATACTCCCATTTAGCAACATTGTCATGATATTGAATGTTGTAATTTACTAAATTATTCCTTACGGATTTTAGTAAATGCGGTGGGTCGCACATATAGAAAATTTTCTTGTTCTTAACATAAAAGTAGGGTGTCTCTTCAGTAACTTCTAAATTCTTGACCAGCTCCTGGAAATTGGATCCTTGATCTGTGATCAGTACTTGCGGATCAGCACAAGAAAGGTTCTGAAGTTTTTGGACAGTCTCCTCCACTGTGTTTCTTAACACATCTCCTGTGCAGGTGGTGTTAGTAAAGAAAAATGCCAACGGTTGCTTCCATCTGGAAAAGATGCCCCTAGCCATCACCACTAGAACAGATTGCGCTGGAAGAAATTGTTTTCCATTTCCCTCATCATGAAATCCGACAATCGTGTCTTTAGAGAAATTATAAAATAGACCAGCTTTTAATGACATTTCATCAATCGAAATAGAACATACTCGCTGCTTGTCATTTAAATTCTTCATTTTTAATCTCAGAGCTTCAAACACAAAATCGTTAAATGATGTCTTAAAATCCAGTGAATGGGTTATTCTTTGTAAACATCTAACAGACGGCAACGTAAAAGTCTTTTTCATAAGCCTGTAAGCTTTTGGACTAGTGAAATACAACTGCAGGGCAAATTGTTTGAAATTGTCATCATATCTTCTTCCTTTTGGTTTCTGTTTCTCCAAATTTACCTGCGCTTTTGCAAACTTGGCTGTATTTTCGGGTAGATATTTATCACACAGTTCTTTAAATTCCATTGCAGTTATTTCTGATCTAAATTCCACCTTTTGCTTTTTGAGTGAATGTACTTTTTGCTGTTGCAACTTACATTTGGTCCTCAACTTGCGTTTCCTCGGAGACCAGCTACTACATGACTGTGAAGTTTGCGTTGCAACTGGACTTGTTAATGGAGGTCTAAAACATTACACTTATAAATCAAAATTGTATTTAGTATATCTATGTTTATTCTTACGGTGAACTGTTTGTATTTACATCTAGCTGTACAGCCACCTGTTTATCAGCCAATGTAGTATCAACTACTGGTTGATCAAGTATCGTAAAAGAACATGAAGGTTGTGGTGTAATGATGACTGAACTCAGGATATTTGCCACTTGAAGACAAGGTTTCGCATTAGGTTGAAGTCGGTTGCGAAGGTCATTCAAAAACATGGTATTTTCAAAATGTTTTGCGCATACTCTTAAATTATTATAAAAATAATCAACATTTCGGTCTAATAACTCTTCTCGACTGCATAACTTAAGCCAATCCTTGCACCTACAAATTAAAAGTACATGAAAGACTTTTAGGTAATATTGAGAACCTTCCAAATTAAGTAATTACTTACCTCTGCAAATCCCCTTTTGGGAACCTAAAAAAACTTATTCGCCCGTCATTCCTCGTGTCACAACATTTTACGGCACAACTGTAACCGCGTTTACTCATTTTGCCTTAAAATATTCGTAAGACTTAAAAAGTAAATAATAAATACAAAAAATTTGAGGTTATGTACACACTGTAAACACGAAAACCCTCTGACAGTTCTGGTAAACCTGCGCACTGGAAAGCGAATTTACCCCACCTATGCTACTGTCGCTTCTTGTTCACTTGTGTAAATATTCTTTGATATTAGTGCATATATGCACTATCTTTACGGCATATCTGCCCAACTCTGTTGATAAGATAATAAAATAAGTGAACAAGTTTGATTTGTGAATGAGCAATCTTCAAACTATAAATGTTATTATAATTTGTTTTAAATGTACTTTTTTTACACCTGTTTGGTTCTACAACTAAGGCTCACGCTAAGTTGTAAGATTCAAGTCCTTACCGTGTGACCATATTACAAACTAAATATACGATTCGAGTTTTTTTCGTTACTTCTTCATTCCACAGCGTATTTTAGAAACTTCTAAATTTCGTAAATGTATGTTTATGAACTATTATTGAAAATCTAGAAGATGACCCCACCATTAGTAGATTTTATTTCCGATAAGTTTTTGCGTATGTGTACTTGTTTCAAATGAGTAAAGCAAGGATAAAGTATATTAGTCTGTCTAGCGGGTTCATCTCTTGATTTGACTATAATAGTAAAGTCACGTGAAGATGTCACATGTCAGCTGTTAGCTGTCGCATTGGCTGTTTACGTGTCTGATGTCGAATTTTTCCAGTTATCTGGAAAATTCTTCTGTAAAACAGTCTTTTTTTAGAACTAATTTTAGCTGTGCGTTAATTATGCTCGTGGGAGAGAAAATACTTCGATGGCAAAGCCGACAGTTAGTGTTAAATTTGTTTGATTACTTTGAACGAGAAAAGGAAAATTGCGGCCGTTTAAAACCACTTTCATGTGTCCAGGAGATAATAAATGGATTATTTGTTAGCTATAATTACAATTTAATAATAAATAATCAAATAACAGCGTGTGGCAAATGTTTTAGGGGTTTGCGTTTTTTCGGTATAAAGAATTAATACCCGTAGTAAGAATAACACTGTTTTGGTCAGTCCTGGTAAGCAGCGACTCGTAAGAACCTGAATTCTTCCGATTTGCCTGAATCTTCAAAAATGTTCATTCGAGATACAATCTACAAGATGTATTCAGACAGCAAGTTCTATAATTGAAGGTGGGTTGTGGATTTGGTTTACTTACTTGTCCCTTCTGCAGAAAAACATATTACCCTTGAATTACTGAAGACCAAACTTCGGGAATGCCATGTTTTATTAAGTACAAGCAGCTTAAATCGTACTCTGCATAATATCGGTTTTAAATTTAAAAAGGATAGCAATCGAAGGGTTATATGTGAAATATCGAGTGTTCAAGTAATGTGACTTCAATTTTTAAGGGGTTATATGGAAAATTTATTTCCTCACTGCTCCGACGAGTGGTTTTCATGGATGAAATTTGGATTTTTTCAGAAGGTAATCCTGGCAAGTCTTGGCAAGATAACGAAATATGTAGCGTGCAAAAACCACACGGTTACGATGGAAAACGCTGTGTTGTTGTTCTTGGTGGTCTACTTCAGGTTCTGTTGAAAACGTCTCCTTGTTATTTGCATCAAAATCACAAATGAAAGACTATCATAGCAAAAAGAATGGAGAAATGTTTAAAAAATGATTAACTGACCACTTAGTCAATAATTTAGAAAAACCGTTATTAATTATTATGGATAATGCCCCATCAGTCCACTTTAGTTGAAAAGATGCCATCTTCAACTTAGACCAAGGCAAATATTACAGCTTTGTTAATTGTAAATAATATTCATTTTGATTTGCATTTGCACAAAATAGAATTACTAAAATTGACCCAATCACATAAAAAGGAAAAGCGTTACGTAGTAGACGAACGATTAAGAAGCCACGGACATGAAATTCTGCGACTTCCACCATACCATTGCCAATTTAATGCAATTTAAATGATATGGGCACTTGTTAAAAAGTATTATGATAAACATATTGGAAGAGATTGTTGTGGTGATGCCAAGGCCACAGCCATGCAAGCCTTACAGCAATGTACTCTAGAAATTTGGAAAAATTGTTTGCGTCATACCGAAGAAAAAATAAACAGTGGTATGAACGTGAAAGACTTCTAGATGTAACGTTGGGAGAGGTTGTAATAAATGCCGACGATTTAGGGGAATCTACTTCTATTAGTGATAGTGAAAGTGACTAATCGAATTTTTGATTTTAATCCATAACTTATGTTATTTAGAAAAATAATTCCAGTATTAACGTATTATTTACTACTTGTCTTAATATTGTTATAAGTTTATTCAAATTAGTAAAATTTCAATTTGACAGTTCTGATATTGAGGAAATAAATAACAACAATTAAATAAACCTTAATTATACAAATTTAAAACTAAAATATGTATACGGTGTTACAAATTTTACTAGGATTTGTAATCTGAGTTAATACACAGATAACAAATGAATCAAGTGTCATCGTTAATGCTACAATAGTTACAGAAAGTAGTGTAGATTATTAATTAATTTGCACGTAACTAAAAAAATTAGCAGTACAATATCTTTCTATTGTAAATTTTACATCACAATTTACAATTACTTTCATATACCAGGCTTTTTCTTATATACATATATAGAGAAAACCATATTTTATTGTTGCCATTCGAATTATTTAATTCTGATATTTATTTTCCACAGCCAACACTGCTTGTTCCTTTTCCACTACTGCTATTAATGGTATTATTTAATTTCATTTTGTTGCGTTCGTTGTGAGTGTTGTTGTTGTCGTTACTTTTAACTGTAGTAGATACCACCACTGCAGGTGACCTTACTGCCGATAGGAGAACAGTTCCTTCAAAGTGAAAAAAGAGGGTTTGTTATCCTAACTATCTAAGTGACCCAAAGTAATAAATATACATTTATATCAATTTTCAAATGATTGCTAGAAGATGCTAATTTAAAAAGATATCATGCAGGTTCTCTAAGAGAGATAAGGCCAGGCGACTAACAATTTCTAAGTCTCTATATCTTATATAGTGTTCGGGAAATATTCGAAAAACATCGCATTTTACATGTTACTTGTGTCTAGTAAGGTCTTATAATTATAGGGTTTTAATGCATGCTTTCTTGTATTCGTTAGTAGAAATTATGAACCATAAACAAACATTGTTTTTGAAGAGCTACCAAAACAAGTTTATTAAATTATAATTTAATATTTATATACTAATAAAATTGAAATTATAAATTTCCTATGAAAACATGTTTTGAAATAGTAAATATGAAGTCTAAAATTTAACCTCAAAAAACTAACCGTAGCAGCTTTTCAGTTTAATGTTTTAATTTATTCATTGATTTCTCATAGTCCACCACGCTCTCTTAATGCGACGACATTTCTAAAAAAAATGGATAAATAAATTTATGCAAGTTTCCAACCTTAATTTGACCTTATAACCCTCAGCTTCCCCAGATATTTGTTTAATTTACTCCAAAAGTATATATAAATAGTAGACATTTTGATAATTTACCTTGGGCGTCTCTGCATTCGACAGTTGCTAACCAGTATGTATAATCAAGCTCTGATCCACGTTTTGCTCTACAATGATCCGTATTAACTGGACAAAGTATACCAAGGCATTCAATATCTGTAGAAGATAAAGTATGTGTATTTTTCACAGCTTCTGGAATATAAACGTTGTAAAAAATATTCTCCATTGGAAATTAGAATTTTACCTACCATTTATTATGACAACCCGCGCTTCACAACATAGAAGACTACAAATAAAAATAATGTGACTTAAAAATTTCATCGTGAACGAACGAAACTTGTAACTGAACATCAAGACAGGACAGGTTAAGTACTTGCTGTAGAATAGAGATTGGGAAGCCTCTAAATTTATATAAACGGATCCGAGAGGACGTCACCATACGTGCTATGCATGTTAGTTCCAAGATTTTTTCCTGGTATTGAGCAAGGTGCAGGTTAATTTACGTTATATTGTATTGAACCCGGCAGCTTTTGATTGCCGGTTTTCTTACTGATTGGAAATTCTGGGAGTATTTAAAAAGATTACCAAATTAGCCTTTCAATTTTAGTTAAGAAGATAATTGGTATTAAGTTGTATCATGAAGTAGGTATCATGTTTCCCACTCTAACTTTCGCTCACAAAAGAACAATTTTGGAAAAGTCTTTAAAAACCCATGCTGTCAAGTGTTAGTATAATGTTGCCAATTTGTTTTGAATTTTAAATTGGAAATTTGTAGCGGACAAAGTCGTTTATGTTTCTGTAAACTTTGTGTATCTTAAATGGCGGAAAATATTTACATCACGCGATTCTGCATCACAAACTGAGCAAAAAATTTTACAAGCGTTTTGCTCGACAACGTTTAGTTTTTGAAGAATTCTTAATTAAAGTTTTGTAAACTAAGCAACACTGTGTGGTCAGTCGTACTGAGCTGTGTTTTAAGTCGCCTGCGATTCACATAGCAACGCACTTGATTTAATATGGAACCTAAGGAGATTGCATAGAGACATACTAGACCTCCTTCATGGTAATATTCTAATTTTAATGTGCTGCTTGCATTTTCTAATTAACAGTACATAACTAGTACCATACACCAAGACGCCTGGCCAACGTGGTGCATTATGGCTAAAAACCCCCCATTACTTAAATCTATTATGATGAATGACGAAGATGAAAGGCCCTCAGTCCCCGGCAGTCGTATTCTCTCCGATCAAGGTAGCGATCGGGCAAAGAGGACGATAGAGGGTGCAAAGAATCTCCGGGTTGGATCCGGCTACCATATGAAGATTGACACGACACGATGATGAGGAAAAGTATACATATTGCAACGTATAATGTAAGAACAGTCTCAGATGAAGATAGACTACACGAACTGGAAATCGAATTAAATGAAATAAAATGGGACATTATCGTACTACGTGAAGTCAGGCGAAAACATGGTGAACATAAACTCTGGCCATATACTATATTATAAAGGTCATGAAAATCGCAAAGTAAATGGAGTACCACAATATAATGGAATCTCAGATAGGATTGCATACATCATAATTAAACTAATCGCAGAAATGAACAACTTATGAATACCTTTTTCAAAAAACGAAGAGACGAAAATGGACATGGAAAAGTCCTAACCACGAAGTAAAAAATGAGATAGATTACATTATTTCTAATACCAAACATGTAATACAAGATGTATCGGTACTTAATAGAATCTCAACAGGCAGTGACCATAAAATGGTTAGAACAAAATTGTACATCAATCTCAAATCCGAAAGAGCGAAGACATTCAGAGCTAAAACCAAACCGATCGATCCAACAATTGAAAACAAAAACGAATACCAAAAGGAGATTAAAAATGAACTACAAAGACGTAGCCCTAGTCATACCCACGATTTAAATAGATATGACGAAAATATAAGAACAATAATGACTAACGCAGCTACTAAAGTAGCAACCAAAACCAAAGGATCCTTAAGCAAAATCAGTGATGAAACCAAGCAACTAATGAAAAAACAAAGGAAATTAAAACCAGCTGGAATTAATAACAAAATCGAATGGGCTGAGTTGAACAAATTAATAAGGAAGAAAATAAGAACAGATATGAGGAAGTATAAAACCCGAAAAATCATGGAAATTATAGAAGAAAACAAAGGACCCAAAGCAATAAAGAAACAACTAAACGTCGGAAAGAATTAAATTGTTAAAATTAAGAACAGAAGCGGGGAAATACTAACTACTAGGGAAGAAATAATGGAAAAAATAGAAAACTACTATACCGAATTATACAGATCCAAAGTGCAGCCTAATGCAATGCAAATCGCAGAGAGCAGACGTAAAATACAAAATGTAGGTTCAGAGGAGATTCCCGATATCATTGTAGAAGAACTTAACAACGCGCTGAACAAAGCGAAAAGAAACAAGCCGTCGGGACCCGACAATATAATAGTTGAAATGGTAAAGGAAGGAGGAGACGAAATAAAACGTGAATTAGTAACACTATACAACAAATGCTTAGAAACGGGCAAAATTCCAAAATCCTGGTATATAGCGGAAGTCATCCTTAAACACAAAAAGGGCGACAGAGTCAAGTTAGATAACAACATACATAACATACATACATACAATAACATAAGCCTGTTACCACATACGTATAAAATCTTTACCCGAATTATAACTAATAGACTAACGAACAAGATCTATTTCCATCAACTATTTGATCTAAATTCAATACGTGTGACCACCTACAGACCATGCGAACACTAATAGAGAAAACCAACGAATACAACTTAAAATTGTACATCGTCTTTATAGATTACGAAAAGGCGTTCGATTCAGTGGAAATATGGGCCGT
>JABXWE010014824.1:0-14967 GCA_014611495.1 Limonius californicus | reverse complement strand
AATTCATTTCTAGGATAATAGTATGGCATTTTAATTAACTAACTACTACTACTAATGTTTCACAAAACACAAACACAATGTATGGACGAATAAAGTAGAAATGTGACATTTGTGTAATAAAACTGAATAACGCACTTGTCAACTTCATTTGTTTTTCATCGCGCGTTACGATTCACTTATTTGCGGGTGGACCGTGAGCGCACGAGCTGTATGACAATATCTATCATTTTCTTTCTCGAAAACTGTGGCATTTACAAAAAAAAAGTTATTTAGATTTTTTGTTGAGAATGAAATGGTCTTTCCATTAAGATAAAAAAATATAGGGCATTCCATTTAAGAAAAATATTATCTTATAAATAATTTTTTTATGGGACACCCTGTATAAGATTTTCATATTTCGGTTTATAGTACGTGTCGGTTCACACAACTTTTATTAGTAACTTCTTTACCTATATTCGCAAATAGCAAAAATATATTAAAACCCGTATCTTTTGACTCAGGCTGTATAGTTATTTTGTATTATTTTGGGAAAATGCATTACACACCTGCAGATAGTTCCGAAAATGACAATATACACTGCTTCCCGAAACTAACGGATAAATTCTATAAAATCGTTGAGAAAAATATTATATACTTCTATGTGTGACATTAATTACTTTGACATGCTTTGACGTTTGGGATGAATTCGTTTCTGGCCCACCGCGACTGTTTCCATGCAGGTAACTAGATTATTGTAGTGCGTAGCACCAAAATTTAAAAAATATGTCCGTACCTCAAAAACTGGTGATTTTAGGCGTATGACATGTTTTACAAAAGTTGTAGAGGAAAATAAAATACACGCCCCTATGAACTTTTTTATTGGTAGTTCCATTTGAAAAAAAATGAGTTTTGGCTCTTTTAAAGTGTCTTGCGCTTGTTGCTTTCCAAACTACGCCCTGTATAAGATAATCGAATTCTGCAGAAGGCGAGAGTTAAACCATAGCCTATTCTGCCCCTATGCAAAAGCCCATTTTTAAATCTCGAAAGATCGACTCATACTGAGCTTTCAAAATTTGGTCTGCCAACGCTGATTTTTTCGAAAAATATTTTTTATATCATTTTTCCACCAACGAATTCCAAAACTATTACACCACTGTATCGGCCACTAAAGACGCTTCAAAATATAGAAGAAAAAAATGGGTATTTCTATTTAAAAAAATTGCGATATACCCCTAAAATGGAACACCCTGTATAACCGAAACTAATTTTAAAATATGCACTTCCATCATTGAAATCACCTAAAACTTGAATCGCAGTCGTAACTTTAACGTGTCAGAAGTTATGGAAGAATTACGCTCTATTGACCCTGTATACACTGCATTGAAACGTTTTAGGATCGGCACTGAATATAACAGTAAACAGAAGTAATAATAAGCACACCATGTAATAATTATCAATCAAAAGGCATAAAATAAGAAGGGATATCATAGCTATTTATCAGATCAACATAAAAATCCATGTTCCAGCAGCTATTTGTAAAGCTCAAAAATTTTTGAAAAAATAAATAAAAGCTGCCTTTATTTGAAGACTCAAACTGGTCTGATGTTTTTTTTTAAATTATTATTTGTCATACTGACAACTAGCAAAATAGTGATTTTTAAATGTAACCCCAAAGTCAAAGAAATTCACTGGGTTTAAATCTGGGGATCTGGCCAATTGTCATTTTCCAGAAAGAAACTGTTTTATTTATAACAGTTATTTTTGAAGATATACTTATTTGACACCTTTGCTGATTGGCAAACTATAACAAAAAATTTGAGTAGGTATACTATGTAAAAACAACTCAATTCTTAACGAAAACAAACGTATCAGAATGTATATTATATGGAAGAGGAATAGTATATTCTTCAACGAGTGTAGAATGACAGCTATTATTCACGAGGATGCCTTCGGCCTTCGGCTCGTGACAGAATCATCCGAGTGAATAATAGCTATTCTACACGAGTAGGAGACTATACTTTCTCTACGACTATTTCATAGAAAGTTACAATTTTTGGTCTGAATCAGTATTATAAAAATTTTGTTTTAGATGAACGTATATCGGTTCACTAGCCACAACGATATTATACCGTGTGTACTGTTTCTGCGATTTCCTCGGCAGTAAATTACACGTCGTTTTCGCGGTTTCCATTATTTCTGGTGGCAAACACATCTCAGCGTTTTCGCTGTCTGAATTATTCATACCTAGTTCTTACTGTTTTACGAATACGAAAATTTAAAACTGTTTTTGACAGTTACTTCAAAAACAAGTGGGAGATCCAAGCGCTAACATGCGACGCCCATTGGATTCTGATTCATTATCCCACCGTTTTTTACAGAATCCAACGGCAATGGAGAATATCTATCATTCTTCAACTAAAAAGGTATATGTAACGAATACATTATATTATAGTCGTAGAGAAAATTGATTCTCTGCAACGATGCCACAGTAAATTTCTGTCTACTTAATACTAAACAAAGTTGATGCCAAATTGTTAAAAATATATTGAGCTGTAAAATATTCGGAATCTAGGTACGGAAAAAGCGCAATCATAATGTTAAACCCGTTTTGAGGATCATGTATAAACAGCAAATTATACACTAAAAAACTTAAGTTTTTCAGGCTTTACTGGAAATTAAACAAAATTTCCGGAATTTTAATGCGATCTCACGGTTTCATAAGATGTGAGCAGTTTTTCGCATGCATCTCTATTTTAGACCGTTTGCAAGATATCCCATTATATGGGACGTTCCATATTCTGTCCTAGAAAATCTAGAGCAAATAGAAACTATCGACAACACTGTAAAACGCAAACAGATTTCTACGAATTGACTAGATGTTAGCAAACAAGTACTACTTTCTATTTTTATAAATTTTAACCCTCTCTGGTTGTTCGGGAAAGAATTAAAAGTAAACATTCTGACTATATTACTATATTTAATATAAATGTTAGAGATAGTAACATCGTTTTGTTGGCATGGTACTGTTTTTATTTTTATATTATTATACAGGGTTGCTCATTAGTGCGCCAAAGTCCAATATGAGCATTACTAAAATGATTTGGAAGTTTTTCCTTCTTTAAAGTGATGTAGTGCCAAAATGCGCACAATATAAAAGTACTTTTAAATACACAGGGCGGCTCGTTACGGCAGATTACCTTCGACGTATTTTTTTTAATAGAATACCCTGTATATTTTTACATTTTTGAATTCGGCGTAAACTTGTCTTTCAAACCATCTCCTGGTTTTGAATTTACGGGTACTAGATTAGACAGAAATAAAAAATTAAAGATAAATTAAATTTGGGCTGGCGTAATAAACTTTATTTGGTGGCTGTGTCGTTTTAGTACATCACTTGGCTACATAACTACGAAATATGTATTCTTAATTAATCGTAATACTTACGCACCGAATTAATTTGCTACGCCTTGTGGCGACCAAATTTTTCACATTTTTTTCGGTAAACTGCGCCACACCTCATCCAAAATTAAAAACCAGGACATGATTGAAAAGACAATTTTACTGTAAATTAAAAAATATATAATATACAGGGTGTTTTTATTTAAACTAATAATACTTTGGGTGTTCCGTCGTAGCGTCACCCTGTATATTTAAGATATTTTTATAATGTGCTTTTTGGCACTACATCACTTACAAATAAGAAAAACTTCCAAATCATTTTAATAATGCCAATATTGAACTTTGGAACACTAATGAGAAACCCTGTGTATTATACATATTATAATATTGGAAATTTTCCTAATGAAACAGCTTAAGATTTCCTCTGCGAACGCTAATTAGTGGACGATTATCAAACGCAAACTATTTTGTATTTGTTTTAAACGGAAACTATCACTATCTAATACTTATACAATCAAGACTCTAAACAGAAAAAGAGAGCTTTACAAATTCAACCTTTCAGCTGTTGCATTATTGATGAATCTAACACGCTTTTATATCATTACATACTCTTCCTTTAAGACTGAAGTATAGTCGAGATACCCAATCGGTCAATGCACGTCATAGATCACATGATCAACGGGCAGCAGCGCCGGTATCATAAAATAAAAAAACTCCAGAATGTAATTAGTCATTGCAGGATATTCTTTTACTTTTTTTATATATTTCCTTTTTAAATTTAGTAGACAACAGTAGGTTACCACAAAACCCATGGTTTTTTTTTTGAATAATTAACAAATTAAATTATACAAATGTATTATATTTTATAGCAGAACTATTATCATGTGTCGTTAGGTTGGTATTAAATCCAACATGTTTATACTTTGCTGTCAGAGAGTTGTCAGAAATTACTGCAGCTGTCATTGAAGGTTGGTTGTTCGTAGTTTTCTCCCTGTAAATAATTTCTTTATTTACTGCTATAAAAAGAGTTCCAATTAGAACTCACCTATATTGTATTTTTGTATACGTTTAAAAAATTTCGAAACCTTAAGCAGACAGTCGAAACAAGTTGTCGCAGGTTTGATAACCTATTTCGAACGCGAACGAAATAATAATGGTCCACTTCTACCTTTAAATGCTGTCAGAGAGGTAATAATATTTATAATATTTTCTTTGATGGCATATATTATTGTTCCCGGCTTCCTCCTTACCATTGTATATTTAATCCGATCGGAAATGTATGGGGGATGGCTGAAAGATTCTGTAACGATCATGTTGGAAGAGACATAGGTGGCATGGAAAAAGCAGTGGATACGTGGAAAGAAGCGCTAAGTACCGTAACACCCCACAAATGGAAAAATTGTATTGATCATGCTGAGAACGACATAAAATCATGGTGGGAAAGAGAAAAGATACTTGACACACATGATATAGGTCCAATAATTATTCATTTGAGCACAGATTCTGGATCCTCCGACAGTGAAAACTGTGACGAAACATAATTCGCTGCAGTGGTGCGTAAACACCTGAACTTGCAAGCACTGTCCAAAACTAAACATTGTTACCTAAATATGGATTTCTTCTTATCACAGAATGCATTCTACTTTATTTGTAACTAATTATGTATAACATAACAAGTGTCTGTGCACCGTTACAACCAATAAATATTAACTTCTACAACTAGAGTATGCTTTTATTTTAATAATTATTAGCTGCTGTGGTTTCTACTTGCTTTATATTAAATTAAAATGTGAGGTTACGTCGTTTGTTTGTTGTTCCACTTTAAACTGTTTCAATATAAATATACACATGCAAGGTTGTGACGTCATAAAATTTATATATGACGTGCATTGACTGATTGAGTATCCCAACTATAGCGTGTGCCAAACAGTTATAATTGTTTGTAAAAAACAAATTTCTTCTAAGTTCTTTACCTTTCCTATAAAATTCAGCTGCTCTTCAAGGTTGGCTAACTAAGTTTGAAAGTTAAGCGTAACTTTATTGGGGTCTGCTTTTACCACATTTAATTTAGGTTAAAAGATAAAAAGTCAGTTGAACTTTGAGTTTCAGAAAAACTGTGCAGCCTAAGAAAGGCTTTTCTCAATTAGTTTACATTTTACATAATTACGTAAACGAAACCCTTACAATTTATGAAATCATTTTTAAAGCACATGTACCTCAAATAATGTTTGCATTTAGAAATGTTTAGGGAATAAGCAAACCATCGTATGTAAATGTAATACGTATGGCAGTGGCGCCACCACGAGTGGGCTTGAATGAGAATCGTCTGGCGACGTCGTTGTTCACTCGTGGGACAAATAGTACGCAATTTCGTTTCAACGCTTTTAGAAATGTTTTTTATATATCAGAAATATCCAGTTATATATACAGGGTGAATAAAAAGTAAGGAACATCGATGCTACAGACTTAAATAATAACTTTACGAAAAATAGTTTCCTATCAAGTTATTTGCCACAAGTTGGCGTTTTTCATTTTTTGTTTGTTTGTCATATGTTTTAGCTATGTCGTCATCGACATGTTTTTCAAATGGCGACTTATACTTTTCATGGCATGACCAGTTAGTGCTTTTTATTCTCTATACAGCCATGCAAAAATATCATACATTTGCATAATAAAAATTTCAAGAACAATCGCGATAAACATTTATTTTTGTCACTGGCAACATTTTTCATCAGGTACACTTATTGCAAGATAAACAAAAGACAATAGCAGGTCCACAAATTAGTAAAATACTTTCAAATCATATTTAACATCAATTTAAGATAGCAAATGTTCAAACTGTTCGCCATTCACTGTCTGACAGTGGGCAATACGATCAGAAAATCTTCGAACTGCATTTTGAACTGTAGCAGGTGATATTGCACGTATATGCTTGCGAATACTAATTTTTAGATTTTCCAAATTGTCTGATCTATTTGTATATACGTACTTTTAAGATGGCCCCATAAAAAGAAATCAAGCGGGTTTAGATCCGGAGATCGCGCTGGCCACTCAATATGTCCTCTTCTTCCTATCCACCTATTTGTAAAAATTCCATCTAAATATTGACGAACATGAATGCCATAATCAGGTCGACCACCATCTTGTTGCAACCAAATTCTATCGTTGGGCGTGTCCGGATTTAATGCATTTGGAAATAAAACAGCTTACGCGGGAACAAGTTCAAACCTCAAAACATCCAAATACCGATCAGCATTTAATGTGCCATCAAAGAAAGAAGGACCAAGAATTCTGTCTCCTATAATTCCCGCCCACACGTTTACTTTTTGTGGATACTGTGTGTATAATTCTTCCATCCAATGTGGGTTATGTTGCGACCAATAACGGGAATTGTGCCGATTTACAGCTTCATTTAAAGAAAATGTGGCTTCGTCAGAGAAGATAATAAAATTCACAAACTGTGGATCGTTATGATACCTGTCCATCATTTCTTCACAAAACTGAATTCTCCTATAAAAATCATCTTCTGATAATTCTTGAACAAGTATGACCTTATAAGGATGAAACTTTTCTGTATGTAAAATATTCAGTACAGTTCCTTGACTAACATTATTATCCAGGGCTAATTATCGAATTGAAGCATGACGATTTTCGGAAACTGTAACCACAATGTTCAACATTTTATCGTCTCTTGCTATTTTTGGACGGCCAATTTATCCAAATCTTTGACGTGGCCCGTTTCTTTAAATTTTATATTAATTTTGGTTACAGTGGAACGCGTAACAGGTTCACGATTTGGATGTACAGTATTAAATAAAGCGCACACATCGTCGTGAGTTCTCTTTTTATCACCGTACGTACCCGATCATCATCAAAATTTCGATAAGTTCGGTTTCTGTTAAATGTACCATGATTAGAAATTCGTATTTAACACAGGACACAGACTAAATTTTAATCACTTATTAATGCTAAATGTCACCAAATTGACATTGCAGATTTGCGTTTGTTCAATTTTAAACATTTTCCAACAGTTGTGTGCTATTGTCTTTTGTGTATCATGCAATAAGTGTACCTGATGAAAAATGTTGCCAGTGACAAAAATAAACGTTTATCGTGATTGTTCTTGAAATTTATATTATGCGATGTGTGATATTTTTACATGGCTTTATAGAGAATAAAAATCACTAACTGGACATGCCATAAAAAGTATAGGTTGCAATTTAAAGAAAATGTCGATGACGTCTTAGCTAAAACATAATGACAATCGAAAAAAAAAATGAAAAATGCCAAATTGTGGCAAATACCTTTATAGCAAACTTTTGTTAGAAACTTCTTTTCGTAAAGTTATTATTTAAAGTTGTAGCATCGATGTTCCTTACTTTTTATTCACCCTGTATATACATATATAAACCTTCTGTTATTGTGCATACAGAAGTATAGCGTATTTCAACATCAAGTAATATTTTAAAATATTTATATTTACATTAATTATTAACTAATGCGAAGAAGAAAAATACATGCACAAACGAATAAGCGCTATTAAAAATATAATATCCACAATTAAACGGGTTTCTTTTAATTTTGCTATGATCTTCTTCAAAGTGTTCGTATTTGCTCCTGTAAAATATATTTCAAAAAATGTTTTCAAAAAATCCAATCTCATACCGTGACAAATATCTTAAAGATGTGTTACCCTGTAAAAGTTTTGATAAAAGTCTCAGCTGTTATTTAAACAAACAAAACGTGTGGTTCTTGTGTATTTCTGTGTTAGTTAAGGATGGTTGCATTCTTTCGCAATAATGGAAAAGTTAGATGTGAAACATAAATTATTAATAGGAATCATAAGGCTTATAGTCCATACGACCAATCAGGTAATGCACGTCATCGAAATGTTTCATGACGCCACGCCTTTGTATGACTCCATGATGTATTAAACAATTTAAAAATGTTATAACCAAGTAGAATATAAGCGTGTTCAAAGAGTTGCCAACTTTATAAAAATTATGTTATGAAATATAACTTTCTTTATAATTTAACAAAATCTATACTCTTTTCCATTCATTCATACTACCCCCCTCCCTTCCGGAACCGCTTTTGCATTACTTTAGGGGGTGCGGGCGTCCCTTACATACTAACCATTCATGCAACATGCACCCTAAACTTAACTAAGTGAAATACGGTCGCCTCAGCCGGGTTCGAACATGCGGTCGACCAGTCCGTTCGCTGATCGATTTTCCTTAAAATGCATACTGCCCAGTAACTTTAAGTGGTAAAGTTATACTAAGATTAAATTAAATATATTACCTTACTTATATTGTGATTCAACTTAAAATGGTTTCTGCTTAAGCTTAACACTGTGTGTTCGTGTTGTTTGAGTTACCCACCAACGATTACTCCAAGGGGTTAATAATATTTACTGGTTTTTAGCAGTAACTAATGCCGTGTAAAATTAATTTTTGTTTGCCATTATGATAAATCGTAAATTAAATTATGAAGATCTTGGATAGACACATTATCAGTTGTTGTGCCTGAAATATAGAAAAAGAAATTGTTGAACACGTTGAAATATTATTTAAAAGGTGCTGAGAACGTGAACATGTGATTGAAGAAATAAAACCAATTGTAATTCATTTAAGTTTGGATTCAGGCTTCTATTATGTTGATGATAGTGATAATTATGATATACAGGGTATTTCAGTTTTAATCTTGAATACTTTGGGAGAATACTCTCCTGGTCATTCTTATTCGAAAAAATATGACTCATTTGGAAGCACATAACTTCAGAAAATAACCCTACGCAGGGAAGGTATGCGTACAAAATGTTGTTGGATTTGCTCCATATTTCTAGAAGATATAATAAAAAAAATATTTTCTGCTGTATACTGTGACACCCTCTTCTATCTTTCTTAGAAAGCAAGTGAGAGGCTTTTATGTCATATTATTTCGGATCAGAATGACCAAGAGAGTATTTTCCCAAAGTATTCAAGATTAAAACTGAAACACCATGTAACAGTTTACTGATTTGATTTATTCAAAATATGTTGTTGAATTTAAAAATTTATATAATTGAAACACGTTTTATTCTTATCTGTTATATAGTATAAAATAATTTTATATTACTTATATTAATTAATTATATACGAATTCGTAATAAATGATAAGTAATACTAAATTTGAGAAACAAATGTTTTTTCTAAAATTCAGTTTTAAGTGTTTCCAAATAAAACGTGGGCCGCTGTAATTTACAAATGTTCTGGGGTATACCAGACACCCCAATAGTTGCCTGTTTCGCTTCTATGCATTACTCAAACACTAAGTAAATATGAACACTCTTAATAGTTTATATTCTGTGTTGAGATATGCTACGACTAATAGGTCTGAGTGAAATAGAACGAGTACTTGAATGTGGAAGAAATTTATATGTGCTAATCCGGTAGCCAGGTAAACGCCTGAGACAGAGTATTCATTATTTTATTATTATTATGGAGTTCCCACAGGCCTTATAGGCCCATTGCTATGGTGTGAGGCAAGGCTAAGCTAGTTTGTACAATGCACAACAGTGCCTGACTCTGTGGGTTACCGTGTTAGTGTATTTTTGTGTATATGACCTTGTTACTAGTGCGATCGTAACACGAGGAGTTCCATTAATTTAATCCACAATGGCAAATGGAGATCGGGACCAAGTACCGATCGCCCAGGCAATTAAAAAAATTTCCGACCCTGGAGTGATTGGAACCGGGAAGCATTTGGACTATTATATCCAACGTTTTACTGTTCAAAGCGAGCAGTAACTACGAAACCATTTGGGGGTTGTGATCACGTTGGGCGTTATGATCACGAATACCTTTGGGGGTTATGATCATATTGGGGGTTACGATCAAAGTGTACTTTGGGAGTTATGATCATGTTGGGCGTTGTGATCAAACTAGAGATTGGGGGTTATGATCAGGTAGAAGAAGTAAATATGAAAATTTGGGGGTTGTGATCATTGGGGGTTATGAACATTGGGGGTTATGATCAGGTCCCCGTGCAATGTGGTACCAACACAATGGGGCACCATCACATCAATGTCTTGAAGCTTGGCTTAACGCACATTTTCGATGAAGATGAATTGGAGTAGGAGGACCCGTAGTATGGCCATCGCATTCGCCGGACCTGACTCCATTAGATTTTTATCTTTGAGCTCAGATGAAACAGATTGTTTATGCAGCGATCTCTTCTGCGACGTGCGGCTTTGTGTATCGAACACAATGGAGATAATTTTCATTTTTCATCTTTGAAATATTGCCGGTACGTTTTGGAACACTCTGAATTTAAAATTTTTGTGATTATATTTAAAAATATTGCATAGATATAAACATTTTGTCAGTACTAAAATAGCTTTAATTCTAAAAAAGAGATGTTCCTTTGAAATTTATCCTAAATGGATGGGTAAAACCTATTGCGGCTTTGTATTAAACAGATAAATACTGGTGCTGGTTGTGATAGCAACCTAGAATCGTGTCTTTTCGGGAATTATAATTCATAACAGATGCTTTAGATAAAGGACTGCCTGATGGTAAATATTTTCTGAGCCACAAGGTAGAATTATTTTAATTTTTGTTCTGTTTCTGGGATGAGGGATCGCTGGAATAATGGAAATCTAAACATTTATTTCCTAAATTCTTATTATATCCGAAATTTCGTTGTACCCATGCTTGTCTGGCGAGCTAGATTTTAGTTTTGTATAGAGTTTTAAAACTATATAAAATGGTTAATTAATTAGATTATGGAACTAAAATGAAAGTACATCATGCTAATTATTTACATCTGCTGGTATTTTGTTGCACATTAGTTTAATTATTTAATTAGGTAATTCACCAGAATGTAAATACACCAAGTGAAAGTCCTCATTCTTTTTATATTATTTTTAGGTGACATTTTTTTATATCCAGAATAAGTTAAGAAAAATACTGGTGGTTTCTTTCTAATGTAATTTTGTAATTGAACATTTAATGGGGCATTAAAATGGGAAGTATTAATTTGGATAATTATTTTGAAATATTCCTTTCATCAAATATAACGAAAAGGGACCATTTCACATTTCCTTCACGTAAATTTTTAGATTGGTCACGTTTAGTGCATTTGCAATAAGCACACGTATATGAAAAAACTGCAAGTAAATTGCAGATGCGTTAAATAATCCCAAAGTAATTAACATCAGCGTGAGATAAAACTGACGAGGGTTATGTAGGTTTCCATAAATAACTCCCGAGCACCTTTTATCTCAGTATTTGTCTTTCTCTTTGACTTTACTAATTAAAAAGTTACAATTAATTTAATAACCCAGGGGACAAGAAAAATTCGACATTTGCGTCCCGGCGTTCGCCGCGTACAAGCTTAAAATTCATAAATTGAAACAAAAGTGTGAGGTCAGTTTGATACGTGGAGTATGCGTGTATTCATGTATATTCATTGTGTACGTGGAGAACCCTCCCCGGGAAGAGCCCTCGGCCCTTATCACGGCCGATATACATACAAACGCCCGCTTTGGTGCGAATATACGGCGAGTTTTCAAATATAAATTAGATTATCGAACATCGGGCTGAAGTATCAAGAACTTGACGGTTAATAATGAGTGTCACATGGGACGGACGGAAGGAATTGCTAACCAAGGGCGGTAGAGTAGCATCTCTTGTCGCTGCTCATTTAAACATCAGGCCCGACTAATGGCCCGACCGATACATTCCCGGTAATTTCACACGGACCCCGGCTGCTGTTTACGTGCCGAGTAGAACGCGGGTAGGTAGTTCGCGAACCCTGCGCCCCCCCGGGCCCCCGCGCGTCTATCCGGGGGGCCGCGGACCGCGACCTACAGCCCTGCCTGTCCACCCCAAACCAACGCCGACCGTTCAGCCAGGTTCACACTGTGTAATTTACGGAGCCGCTGCTGCCGAATTAGCAACCCCTCTAATTGCGAACTGAAATTTTCAACAAGCAACCACGCACTGCTTCCGTCAGTCACTGGAAGAATGGGAACTGATGAAAGTGGACCGTTTTAAACTTTCACGGACGGTTGTCAGAAAACGATGAAAATTCAATCGCTTCCGAAATAGACCGCTTTTTCTGAATCGGGGAGAAAACCTGATGCTTTGTTTTTTTATCTCTTTTATACTTATAATTGGAGGTACAATATACGAAACATTGGTTATTTATAATTTTTTTTTATGTCCACGTACTATCTGACAGACAACGTTATATTAAGGGCAGTGGCGGCTCGCGGGTAAAAAAAATAGGCGAAGTGCTATTATAATAACCCTAATAATTACAAATAGAAAACATTTGCTGAGTCACTGCTTTCGTCGTGTCCGCGAAACGCTAATTCTTGCTTGCTTAAATACAAAACTGTGTAGATAACTGTTTGGAGGAAACGTCTATGTAATCGAACATTTTCATTAAATTGTGCTTTAAAAAGTCTCGCGTTTTCTTTTAAAGCATTGCCTATGGTGTTTTGATTTTTCTCAAAATTCTTTAACTTCAATGCACATATTAAATGATCTTTAGAGTCGGCATGTTGTATAACGCCCTTGTAATATTTAACAGATCTGCAAATCCCTTCTTGTTCCACACAGACTGTTTTGTACAAAAGAGCAAGCAAGGCCAAAAAAATTATTTTTTTTTAGCATTGGGTTGTACATAACCATTTGTATTCGGTGAACCAAGAAATTTTAAACTTAAGATTATATGATTTTCCACTACCTTTTAAGTCTTTTTTCGCGGAAATTGTCAAACCAACTGTAGGTCGCCCTTGATTTAAAACGTCTTTTTATCTTCTTCCAATGCCTGAAGGGCGTCTCTAACAAGCTGCACACTATGTCATTAATAGGATTCATAATTCTTCTGGTAATTATCTACGTATAAAAGTAAACTTTCCAAAACAGAAGCACACACGATACGAGTACAAACGTACAACACAATCAACGATGGTAATAGTTACCAATTAACTATAATATTCATAAACGAACGAATAAAATAAAAAACCGCAATATGACGTTCTGTTGTTGCTTGCGAGTGAACTCTTCACTTGCGCGTTTTACCGCGAACCAATTATAGATAGTGACGTAGGCGTTACCAAGGCAACGGAGGTATAAGTGCAGAGTTAAAATATGTTTGAGGCCGACTCTTCACTACAATTGCTCGAGTATTGTAGGTAAGGTTTTTTATGGTCGACTCTCGACGGACTGCATTTAAAATTAAAATTTTTGTTTGTTTTCACTAACCTTATTGTATTGTATAAATTAATATGGATTATCAATCTTCTTATCGATTTTAATATTTTAGCTCAAAAAATAAAACATAGTTGTAAATATAGGAAATGCGTTGCAACAGTCTGTTGAATCGCCCTTGGAGTGAAACATCTGCCTATTCGGACCCACGGTAATTTTAAGAAAAACGCCTACAAGTTGAGCAATGTGTATTAATAATTTGGTTTAATCGTAGGTTCGTGTATATTGCTTTTCTCTGTAAATTCTTGTTTTTAAATGATTTTTAGAAGTCTCCATTTAGTCTGTATGTATTGCGTTAGATATTTACAAGAAGTTTTTGTTTTTTATTTCTATAAATACAGTAAAAAGAAATTAGAAAAATAACCTATATTAAACATTTTTATCCGCCACCCTAACGTTTTCTTATAGCAACTCGTCTGTAGGTACCTCCTATAACATTCATAAACAGATGGATTTTTTACATTTATACATTTTTGTGGAAGGGAGATATTCTCAGTCTGATACATATTTAGTTTTTCCGCCATTTTGACGGTTTCAGCGTGAAGTGTGCATTTGTTATTTTAGTAAAGTAGACCGGGAAGTGCAAAACGTGCCTTGATATTTTTGCAAAAATGTATAAATATACAAGAAGTTTCAAAAAAATAAAATTAATTACTGTAACTCGAGAGCGAAACATTCCAATTATTTTTTTTAATTATACCATTAAATCCGCTTAAGAAAAACTACAACTTTGCTAAATTAATCAAAACAGTGTTTATTCAAATAAATAATATTGCTCCTGCACGCATATTTCAGATATGGTAATAAATATATAAATAGTTTTGTAGGGACTCACAGCCTTTCTACTTAAAGCCGTTTTCGAAATGTATATTTTTTCAAAAATGTAAAATATTGATAGCATGTCATTTTTGTAGTTCTTTACACCACGATTTTAATGCTGTTAAGCAATTACACTTAGATTTTGTCAAATTCTTAGAAGGCGCCATAGGTGAGCTTCATTAGGGACCGCGGTGGTCGAGTGCGAGAACGCATTGACCACTCGAGGTCACACTGAATTGCGCTTGTTCCGGCGTGGTTTCGAATCCCCGCTGGGGCGACCGCAATTCAGTTAGTTAATTTTAGGGTGCATGCTGCATGAATGGTTAGTGTGTAAGGGACGCCCGCACCCCCGTGAAGTAATGCGAAAGCGGTTCCGGGGGGGGCACGGTAGTATGAATGTGTAAAAAAAAAAAAAAGTGAGCTTCATTAATAAGTAACGAATTATTTTGTAGAGTTTTTTCTATCTTTACAATATTAGAAACGTCGTTTTCGAAAAAAAAAAACA
>JABXWE010014823.1:0-41516 GCA_014611495.1 Limonius californicus | reverse complement strand
CAAACATTCGGAACGGATAAGCACGCGAAGAAGAGAACAATAAACCCCAGTGGCTTCAGTACCTTAAGGGTATGAATAATAATATTATATGAAGGCTATTGGAAATAGAACCGGCAGTAAAAAAGATTGAGAACAAGCAATTGAAACGATATGGGCACATCTGCCGAATGGACGAAAGAAAATACCAACAATAACGACAGAGATCAAAGTAGAAGGAAGAAGACAGGCGGCGCAGGTGGAGAAAACAAATAGGAAACATAGCAGGTAAGTGGAGAAAGATAGATAGATAGATAGATACATAGATAATCGTTTATTTAGCTGTAACAGCTAAACAACTTCGTAAAACACTTATTCTTATTTTAAAAGATCTTACCAGAAACGAGAATACTAGCTAGGAACAGAAAATCATATAACAAATACGGGAGGAGTAATATGGTATAGTCAGAAGATTCAATTCATGGCATAACGGATAGATGAAGAAGAAGGAGAGCTACAGAAATATTTATCCGAAACTGTCTAGAATCGGAAACGGAAATAAGACACTCTTCGAGAGTATTTTTTCTAACGAACGACTATCAAAATGGCAGTGAGGAGTTTGAGCCGAAATAGATTAATGTGTTGCAGCTTCAAAATTATGGCTGCTATGGTTTCTTGAGACTTCTGACGTTAAGGTCCATTTTCTCAAAAACCATTAATCCAATTGCCTTAAACTGTCAGTTATTTATTAGTTCTTGGGCATTAGAAATAGAGTATACAGAAACATTTCTGAGAGAAAACCAGTATATGAAATTTTCAGAAAATTAGTTTCGAAAAGTGCTTAAGGAACATATTTTGTGATGTGATAGAAGCATCAAAGAGCAAGGAAGTTTATCTCTGAGACACTGAACAACAATTATTTTATTGTAAAATTGTTACTTGTTAATTTATAACAACCTGAGAATTTTCGCAAATATTACTTTTCATGCTACTTAGGTAGGATATACATAGTGTTGCAACTAAAACCTGTGTCCTTAACTTTGTAAATAATTATATTTTAAAAATCGGAAACGCAGGTTAAAAATAGTATAAATGGGGATATCTTTTACCATATAAATCATCTGCCTTCCTTAATCCCCCTAGCCGATCACCAAAATTGTAAATGTCAAAAGGTGGCAAGTAATGCTTCATTTAAAAGGTTTTCCTACTCTTTCAATATTTTGAAAATTTTTAGCAATTGTGTTGATTTGTTTTTGACAATGGCATTGCAAATTTCGGCTGCGTATGGACAGTGTTAAATTAACGTACACCAACGCCCGCCATCTGAAACTTCAAAATTCCATTTCTCAAAAACATATCGATAAAATTGCTAAATAAGATACAGATTGCACAGAGACCAGAAAAACCTTTCAAATTAGGGCTAGGGAGATGAAGAGCAGTAGATTACTTACATGGTAAAAGGTGTCCCCGTTCAAACTATTGTTGCCCGGTCTCATCGAGTTTTTCAAATATAATCATATAATGTTTTAGTTGGGACGCCTTGTATAATGAAATAAAAACAAATCTGAGCTATTTTTAAATTGTGTAATATTTATTTTAAGAAAATTGTTGGACCAGAAAATAGAATGGCTTTCCATACGAAACCTTTTCGTTACGCGATTCTGCTGGTTGAGCAGTTACTCGATTGACAGAGTTTTCGCGTAAAAGAGATTTTTACAGAAGGCGTTCTCAAAACCTCAACTGAGTACGAACAAATTGCGAATAATTGTTCTAGATGTTTTGTTATACACGCTTGGTGAATCGCATATTGCACGAATTGCATCCCTGCAGCATCTGTGCAGCGACCAAACTTGAAATGCAGTTTAAAGTTGGCGAATACTGCAGAAGTCGTTATGCCACGTTTTGCGAAATTAACATTTTCCTTTTAATGTTTATTCCTGAAAGAAATTTGCGGTAAATTTAAGAAAGTCTGGAACCAAAAATATAATTGAGCGATGTTTAGTGCAGCGGTGACGGTGGAAACGTCAAGAATGTGAAATAGATTTTTTACACTCGCGAAGCAATAAAACAAAATGTGGTCTCTGGGGTGCCTAAAAAATTCGCACTAAAATACTTTTGTAAATAAGGGTTGATAAAGTCGCTTTGTAAGAGGCTTTGTGTCCAGACCTCAGCGTCAGTTCCGACTTTCGTATTTTTTCTTGATACCTGGCATTTCCTGCTAAGCATTGTTGACTAAAAGAGTTTCATCCAGGGTACCAAACGAGCTTATTCGTTCTGCCCTTATGTTCTCAAAGTATGTTTTTGTTATAAATTATATGTTTTACCTAAATTAATTTTATAAATATATATTTTAGATGTAGGTTGACGTTTTCGTCGGCGGTCGTTAAAAATAATTGCGATCTGCCTTGATATGTCAGAATACTATCAATAAACGCCATGTTGGAATCGTATAGCCCAGGGAGAAGTGATAAGGTAATTCCCTTGAACATAGATATAAGTGTTCGGACTTTGCAAGTTTGAAAATCGTTTAAAGTTTGCTGATTGGTTTTCTTTTCATTTAATTTTAAAGATCGTCGAATAACACAAGGGACAAAATTAAGGGATCAAATAGGTATTGCTATTTAGATTAACTTAATTAACTAAAATATAGCTCATTGCTATTTCCACGTAGTATCTAACTTATTCGCCATCAAACAAATATATACTATTTATCAGCAGTAAAGGATGATATAGATTCATAGTTTACGCTAACAGACTTCTGCCAAACCACCAAGATGTTGATTTTTATGCTATATTAATTTACATAAAATCCTAATTAGGGCAGCTATGGCAACATCTTCCTCAAGGATGAATGTCAAAAGCTGCTACACTATTTTTGGACAGATATAATCAACTACATCTTGTTGGAATATTACAACATCCCAGTCTGTGGTTTATGGAAGATATATTAAGATATAGACAAGGGCTAGAATAAAAAACTAATGCAAGAAAAGAGTAATACTTGTTAGTTACGTCGTAAATTCATTGTTATTAGTCGATCTTCAACAAACGATCTCCAGAGAGATATAGGTGCTCATCTTAATTATAAAATAATAAAGCAAATGTTGCAGTGTTCAGAAATGACTTACAATAATTTCCATTTTAACGTCACATCACCTACAACGATTAACAGTTGCTATGAAGATGTTCACTAGAGGGATAACACTGTTCAGGAAGGACCCACAGGAGAATAGTAAAAAGGACATCCCAATATAACATAGAAGAGAACTATCGAAAAAGACTCCAACAAGACCATAGCATAGTCTATCTATACCATTGGCAAAATATAAAGGGAAATGGAAGAGGGTTCCAAATACCGTATGTTTGTCGGGCAAATAATAGTAATACTACTACTACTACTGTAGAGTAGATGGTATTCTTCAACTGCTTCCTGAACAACGATAGTTGGTTATTACTAAGGGAAGGAGAAGATAGAAGAATGGGAAAAAGGGACATCCAAATACGACATAGAAGAGAACTATCGAATAAGAATCCAACAAGACCATAGCATCGGCAAAAAAGAAGGGAAATCGAAGAGGTTTCCAAATACTCTATGTTCCTCGTGCGAATAATAGGAATACTACTACTACTGAAGAAACGATACTCTTGAACTGCTACTTGAACAACGATACTTGGTTATTGTTAAGCGACGGAGAAGATATATTCAATACAATATCATATGTTTTGTTAGGTATGATGATGGTTCAAAAGTTTGTGATTCACCTATGTTTGAATAGCTGCATACACTTTGTAGTTCTGCTAACTGAATGCGCTCATATATATGTGATAAAATAAGTATATTAAATGTACAGCAATTTCATAAATATTTTGGCTTAAGCCTCGTATTAATACATAATAATGCACGTTCTCATATAGTCTACATTATTAGTAACCACCTTACTGGTACTAATCGTGAACCTACGGTAATGATAAACATTCTAGGGAAAGGAATTTAAAGGTTAGAGATGCATCTTCGCACCTTGAAGAAATTATCAGCAACAATTGTATAGGAATGGGCACTATCTCTTGAGGAATACACAAGCAATCTAATTTGCAGTAAACTCTACAACGTATTTGATAAAAGTTGACTGCGGAATACAAAATGAATGTAATTAATTAGGTCAGGCTATTATAATTACACAGTCAAATTGTAAAATTCATTTCAGTTGCTACAATCAGCTAAAACGGTTTTCACTGAAGAACACAAAACTATTTCCGAGCTTGTATTGATGATCTTCACCAGCGGTTTCCTGATATGGGTTTCATAGAGGTAGAGTTCCACTACGCTGTGAAAAATACTGCAAATATATTTAAAAGTACAAGTGTAATACGTAAAACTAGACGCGGCAGACAAACCATTTATAAGGTCTTTGAACATGTAAGGTAGTGTATGGACGAACCTACTACAGCTTTAATATATGAGGGCACAAATGCCGAATTATTAGATGCATCAATGTAGATGGGTACACATACCAATGCAGTAAACGTTCCAACATCTTAATACCTATGCGAATATTTTCTCGGTAATTTATAGAACCACCTTAGAACCTCATACAATGTACCTACTACGTAATTCAAAAAGCATATTTTCTATAATTACCAGTTTTGGCAGAGTCCCGCTGGCGAAATGTTAGCGCGTTAAGCTTTTAGGGTAGAGACCAGCGTTTCAAATATCGACATCGGAGCAACTGTACATTAAGGCGGTTCTCTTTCGTAAAGTAATAGTCAGTTAGCTATTATATTATTGGCCTTGTAGGTCTATTACTTTGGTGTGAGGCAAGGTTAAGCTAGTTTGTGGTAGGTACAACAGAGCGGGTTACCGTGTTGGTGCGCAACCGTACTTAACTTCCCTGTGAATGCGTGTGAAGTCTTCTTACTCATCTAGTGCGACCGTGACACGAAAAGTGCCATTAATTTGATCCCCAATGGCAAGAGGCTCTGACAGAGGAAGAAGGTGGTATAGTGATCAACGAACAAACAATTAATAATCTAAGATACGCAGACGATACTGTAATTCTAGCAGATAATGCACCAGATTTACAGAGACTTGCAGAACGGACGAACGAGACCAGCAAGAGATATGGACTCCAAATGAACCTAACAGAAACTAAATTCATGGTGATCACAAAAACACTAAATAATATTCCCGATATAAGAATAAACAATGTGAGTATAGAAAGAGTGAATAAATATAAATGCTTAGGTACATAGGTGAATAATGAATAGGATTACACGCACGAAATAAGAGTATGAATTGAAACGGCGAGAACAACGTTCATTAAAATGAAACAAATGATCCGTAATAGAGGCCTAAGCCTGGAAACGAGTATGAGGATAACAAAATGATATATTTTCCCCGTATTGTTATACGGTATGGAAGCATGGACGCTCAACCAAGAAATCGGTAAAAAAATAGAATCGTTTGAGCTATGGATCTATAGGCAGATACTAAAAATATTAAGGGTAGATAGAATAACGAACCAGGAGGTCCTGCGAAGAATGAACAAAGATAGGGAGTTACTTTTCTCTATTTAGAAACGGAAATTAGAATATCTTGGCCACGTAGTGAGAGGAGATAAGTACCGATTGCTACAATTGGTTATACAAGGGAAGATATGCGGTAAACGAAGTGTGGACAGAAGAAGAATATCATGGTTCAAAAATCTCCGACAATGGTATAGATGCACTTCGCAAGATCTGTTTAAAGCAGCGATGTCTGAAATAAGAATAGCAATGATGATCGCTAACATCAGTTAGGATACGACACCTTAGGATGGCAAATGGAGACCGGGACCCAGTACCGACCACACAGGAAACTAGAAAACGTTTCTGACCCCTGGAGTGATTCGAACCGTGAAGCGTTAGAACTATTACATCCAAAGCCTGACTCTATTGCCACTGAACCACCCTAGTTCTAGACAGTTTACTATCAATGTAATATATAATATTATGTGGAGACCCAAGGCAATAAATATAATTAAATCAAATCAGCATCCTTTCTGTCCAACTATTGGGCATCGGCCTCTTCGCTACGATGTGCTTCTCCTTAGCGCTAAGGCAGACACCTACAGTTTTACGTCGAATCCGAACGACAAACATTCCAGACGAGGTGTTTAGCATAAAGATGTCACGATTGCAAACAGGATTGAGTAACTGTGTGCGGTGGGTTGCAGCACAAGATTTTGGTCGAATACAAGACACAATAGGCGTTTAGATCAGAAAGCCAGCGCTCTACCAACTGAGCTATTACTATAATAAACAAAATACTACTAATAAATACTAAATAAATCTTCACGGTAGTAGAATAATTAACAAGCTCCATGCTTTGAGCCCACGATCAGTTGTAGGTCCTCTCTGCCTGTGGAATTTTACAGATACAATACAGACATGAGAGAGAAAATGGTTCGCAAAGACTATTACTCTTGGCGGTGTGATACATGCAAAACAAATATTTGTAAATGTGTTTTACGAAAAAACAAGTAAATGAAATCCATCGGAAATTATTAGGCTAAAATATAATTAAAAATAAGACACAACTTCGTAAAACTAATTAAATTACTCATTAAAAAATTATTTCGTATTTATATAATAATTTCAATAATCAATATACAACTTTTAGTAAATAAAATTAATTGAATTCCTTGAGCTGTAATTGCACTAAATTTTGAATAAGACTTGATGTTTAAAATGGTAAAAAGATCTAATTTTTAGTATTAAAATGTAAAATCGCAAATCACTAACTAAATTTTAATGTAGAGGTGGAAAAGGAAACTTCTTCAATTTGACTTTGACGTAATTAATTCGTACCCGCTGAATTAACACTTGGGGATGCTTCAAGGATCATTTATTTGAAATGCTGCCGTCAACGAGGTGCACTTGAAAAATTAATTAGTTTAGTGAAATTACCTACACGTTCCAAGAAGTAATAGTAAATTAATTAGTTGTAATGATTTGCGCCATATTAATTTGTTTCGTTTGAGATAAATGAGTGTTCGCATTGTCCCTCATGTCTTAAACGGAACCGTTCGCGGTTTGCATTTCTCTGCCCACGATTCGGGCCAACAAATAAATAATTCAGAGAAATGTTTATTGTTTGGAATAGCTGCAATCTTCAAATACGAAAAAGTTTTTGCACCCCGATTCATGCAGTAAAAGAGCTATTGTCCACCGTTTGAGTCTTCTATAAGTTTTATGGGCGATAAAAGCTCTTCCTGAAAGCTTACGCAGGCGCATCAAGACCTATATTTCAACGATAGTTGAGCTTGTGTAATGTTATGGCCAAGATAAATGTCCCCACATCTAGCTATGACTTTACAAAACATTAAAATAGCTCCTCTTTATGGTTTGTTATATTAATTTATCTAAAGTTGTTAGTTGTTATCGTTGTGCAGGTTTTTAATTTAGGTTCTTCTTAATATGCTTAAATGATTCTGAATAGAAGAGAAAATTTTAAAACATAAATAAGCGACAGATACCTTGCAAATTGAAATGGAAGTGATGTTTTTTCAGACTCAAATTGAATGCATTTTAGGTACAACTAATAGTTGAAAATGTACCTAAAATTTTCGAAAACCTTAACAACTGAATTCTTCTCAAGAACGTGCTGCACAAAGGATTTCGAATGTGTTTTTGAATACAAACACAGTTGGGATTTTGAAAAATCGTGTTAGCCTTAGGTTTAAAGCTACGAAGTTCCCCAAAAAAGTCAGACATCCTATAAAACACCAAGCTGCCGTTTCCATAACCCATTGTTCTAGAAAAAACATGTTTAATTTCTGTCTTCAGCTACAGTAACTAGCTAAATAACATGCTAAATATCGACTATAAGAGACTCTCAAGGTAATATGCTGTATCATGAAATATACAATGAAACTGTTTAATTTAGACAAAGTAATAAATCTTCAATAATTACTATAAGTGAAGTCTGAATTTACAACCCATTACATGAATGTTCCCTGGATTACACATTTTAAAATTACTAATTAAAGATATGATGAACACAACTGAATCTTCTCGATAGTCAAAACTTAAGTTTAATGTATCATCAACCTTGTTCAACGCCACAAAAATAAATCACTAACCTCTTTCTTCAGTAGATCTTACCAACCAGGACCAAAACACTCCTACCAGCTGTCCAGAACTTTATTAACCTCCACCTCGGCTCCGACTGGAACTGTTGCCAATATTGTCTTCTTATCCAAACTTGCAGACTTCTAATTTAGCTTTCGCACCTACTAACTTCTCCTGAATATAAATTGTTGTTAAACTTTCACAAGAAATTATTCTTGTTTAAGAATCAATTCAAAAATATATCCACTGTTCATTAGAAGTTTTATTCTCCAGCTTACAAAAACTTTTATAATCTTCTATGTAGAAAAACACATTGAACAGCTATCCTATTCCAAGACTTTATACCATGTCCATTAAAACACCCCTCTTTATTTATCTCAATCTCTCGTAACTCATTAAATTATAATTTTAACTTTTTTTATACAAGATACGTAAATGCACACCTCTTTCTTTTTTCGTAACTAAGAAATAAGAATTTTCGTTTTTTTCTGCTACCAATAAGGATCAACATTTTCAAACACAACCTCCTATCTACTAATAAATCACACAATATCTAACAACTATCGGACACCGCATGCAATGGATAGGAATTACTCTCCATTCCTATTTACTCTAAAGAAAATAAATCAATGATCTAAAATATGTTTTCGAATTGATTTAAGCCAAAAAGGAAACAGATCATCGAAAGCTCCAAATCCCATCATACATCGTCCCTGGTTTATCACGATATAAGATTTATTAAACAAAAATAAAATACTGAAGTACCTTGACACCCCAGTATGATATCACAGCAATATTTATATATATATATATATACTAACTAAACATTCCTTTCTACTCCAAAGGAAATAAATAAATGATCTAAAATATGTTTTATAATACATTTAAGCCGAAAAAGAAACAGATTAGAGAAAACTCCAAATCACATATCATCCCTGGTTTATTATCATCAGTATAAGATTTATTGAACAAAAATAAAATATTGAAGCACCTTCACACCTCAATACGATATCACAACATTTTCCCCTTTTTTAAAATCTTTATTAATAAAAAGAAAAGTCACAATTGTACGACTATCCAAATTAACTTCTTCATTTTCTTTTCCTTTTTCTTAATAAAGCATTTTAAACATTAATAATTTTACGGACTGGTCAAGGAGGTATCCCCTTCATGTTTTCACAACTATATAAATATGATAGTTCCTAAACTTCTCCTTTATATAACAATCTCTAAACTTCTCTAAACTGATTAAAACTCACATTTCATTTGATGATGCCCTATTATTCTCTTTTTAATATTAGAATTCACATGACATTCCGAAAAAAAAAAACCAAAAAAACAAAAAGTAATCTGTAACTGTAAAATTTAGTAATCGTTGACCGGCGGGGAAGATGTTAATAGATACGGAAAACACGTCTTGCCCCGACGGCGATTCAAAGGTGAATGATTCAATTATTTAATCGAATTTAGAAGCTTACTTTTACTTGGCAACCAATGAAATTACAAGGTTTATGACAGATGAGAAGATTGTCAAGCTGTCAAATTCCATTTTTAAATATTACCAATCTACACAACACCATACCGCGATTTCAGCATTACGTCCAACATCCTGAGAGTTTTGCTCATCTCTTACATACCATTATCTACTAAACCGCTCATAATGAAATTATAAAATGTCACTTATGCCCAATTAGCATTTAAGCCCCCCATTATAATATCACAGCAATGTATATTATACTAACTGTAGTAAACGGTATGGCTGAAGTAATAAAGACACACGTCGTGTTTTCTGCAGTCGAACTTTATCGAAAATGTAGTTGATCATACTGAATTATTATTTGAGGGCAAGCTTTATGACTGTCAACAAATTTATCCACAAGTGATAGGGAAAATGCAAGTTACGTTGGTCTCATACATATTACGAGAATAAAAACTCGAATGCAGTAACAATTGTAAGGAATTCTCGCATTTCTATTTATTAGACATCTTCAAAGAGCTATACATATAATCTATTAAGCTTTGTCAAGCGATTCAAAGACCAGCTTTTATCAGTTGCAAGAAGCTTTAGGAACATTATAGCAAGTTCGTAATCCTCCTTGTTAGGTTATGCATCTTTTTTTATCATTCACACTACACCCCCCCCTCGGAACCGCTTTCGCATTACTTCAGGAGGGTGCGGGCGTTCCATACATACTAGCCATTCATGCAACATGCACCCTAAACTTAACTAAGTGAAATACGGTCGTTGCTTCAGCCGGGGTTTGACCCCGCGGCCGATTGAGCCGCATTTCAATGTCCTCAACTGACAACGGTTGTTGGCATTGCCTAATCGAGGTTTTTAGATTATGCATCTGGTAATAAATATTTTTCATTCTAGTCTAAAAAATAACTATTTGTACTACGCTATACTATAATTGCAGTAAACTGTATGGGTAAGTAAATACACACGTTGTGTTTTCTACAGTCAACCTTTATCCAAAAGTTTCTTTATCAAACTGGACTATTACATGACGGCAAGTTTGAAGACTGATAACAGATTTACCGACAACTGACGAGGAAAGTGCGCAGACAAGCACGCGCATTTAAGTTAAGTCAACCCCACATATATTATGAGTATTCATGAGTAGATACATCCGCAAT
The DNA here is from genome assembly GCA_014611495.1 of Limonius californicus. Lineage (NCBI taxonomy): Eukaryota > Metazoa > Arthropoda > Insecta > Coleoptera > Elateridae > Limonius > Limonius californicus. The sequence goes on along the minus strand of JABXWE010014823.1, from coordinate 30,791 downwards.
GGATGTGGAATATGGTTCTCGTGCAACTTGCAAGTTTTCTCGTGCTCACCCTTTTCCCGTTAACAATCCTGTTACGGCTTAACAGATATTTTATAGTTGTATATAGTCGTAGGTGCAACCCTTGAAGATGCTACAAATCTCTGCTATTTTTTGCAGGCTACTGCTGCTCGTGATTGCGTATCTCGAATACCTTAGCATGGAGGATAAATGATTGATAATGGGTTGCGCAAATGTAATAGTACAACTATATACCCAATGGTCTGATATGTTGCTACTCGGTTGTGACCGTAGTTGTACTCGTGCATATTCGCTACGTGTATAGTACGGCTTTACACGAGTCTCCACTTGCAAGTTTCTAGTCGTGCATATTCGGAATATGTGTAGGACCGGCTTAAGAAATTCATGGTACGGTTCATGTACGGTTTATAAAAAGAGGCACATATAATAAAGTTTTAAATTTCTGTTAAAAGCTTCTTTGTTGTTTATGTTTTTAAAATAATTTATTAGTTAATTTTTACACGTACTCTGGGCATTGCATAATAAAATATCAACGACACGAAGAGCTCGATGTAAACTGTTGGGGTCCTGTTATGGTGTAATGCTATAGAGCACCGCACATAGTACGCCACGAGTCCTAGATTGTAGTAGTCCAAAGCAATAGATTACTCTTCGGCTCGTTCGAGGCTTAGTGTAGGCTCATATTAACTCGTAAATGTAGTGAAAAACTAACAACTGCTTCGGTTTCCATTTATTTATATGATGGTAAATGGTGAATTTATAAAAAAAAAACGAAATGTGGAAAAGGAATATGTTTATACAGCCATTCCGACAAGGCAAGCCTTAATAAATTTAACAACCTTTTGGCACGTGTCGCACTTACAAACAATTGTCTTCTTCTTCCTCTGTACATACGTCAACGGACTGTAAAATTACCTACAATGTGTAGGTTCTGTGAGCCCTCTTTGTACGTATCCTGTTCAGCCCATTAAATGAAGAAAAGAAACTTGACTGTATGATGTACGATTGTAAACGATGTTCGTATAACAACCGGGACCGACAGCTTTAGATGTTCTCCGAAGCAGGAGCGATTGCATATGCCACTCTATTAGTCTACCCATTCGACTACTGACCTACACGGATGCGTCTACCATACCGTTTCACCTGTGTCCGTAGTGCTTCTCGATGCAACCGTTTCTATAGATAATAATGCTATCAAAAACGGGGATTTTCAAGATCCATTCTCGAATCTGTAAAATCAGTTGCCTAAGAATCGGGCTTTAATTCTCAGAATCTGGAATAACTTTACGGTTCGAAAATACAGTTTCGAAGTTTCATTCTTAGAATCTAGAATTGTTTTCCAGTTGTACAGGGCGTGGAAAATTGTATATACGTTCACTTTTACCTTGTTAAGTTACAATTGTTCAGTAACAAAAAGTAATCTTCCTGGTCATTTTTTAGTGATACTGTGGTCCTTGAAATAATAAAAGTAGCAACAAAGCAAAGGTAGCTTAAAAATTACAGTAATGATCAAAAAAGAAACTATTGCACAGCACATTCTGGGATTATAGCTAATTGGCATTGGAAAATAGAACAGCAGTCCTCGATAAGCTAACTATTCTCCATTCGGGTACAGAATAATAACAATTAATGGATTCAACTAATTAAGCGTTGAATTATTCAGCATTCAAATCACTTGAATCGCGCCTCTAAGCAGTAAACCCATCAGAACTAAAATTTTTGAGATAATACGTTTGACAAAAACCCTAGAACATCGATTCTCTGAACAGCTGCATAGAATTCTAAGACCGGTAGGAGACTTCAAAGGATCGGTAGGATTCATATTTGCATATTAGACATGTAATCAAATTATCCTTTAGAGGGCACGAGTAATATTAAAATTATTCTCTTAATCAAGCATTTAAAAACATTATTAAATACAGAAATTACATATTACATCGAAGGTCGAAACACTTAAATTAGATTATACTTAAGTTCTACAAGTAATTTGCTTGGTATTCTTAATGAGTGAACACTGATGAATAAACAAACCATAAAATCATTTTTTTATATATTCCATGGTTTTACTTCTACCTAACAGGAAAACTCAGGCAATTATTATATTATATTATAAACTGTAGTATAAATTTTACGTAGATTTAACAAATTATGTAATATAAAATTACTGGAGTAAAATAATTTTTAAAATTGTGTTCAATTAATTACTGAATTTATTTTCTGTGCGTATCACAATTTCTTGAATAATTAAATTTGTAGCAACTCTTTACTAAGCGGGTTAGTAAATCGTCATAAAGTTTAAAGGGTTAAAATGGGCACTTAAACGTAGGATACGACTTCTGATTGCGCTTTTGTGAACTAAACGAATGCGTGTGGAAAACTAACGCGGACTGAATGGTTAAAGTATTTTAAATTGTTTTCGAACTTAATGATAAGACCATTTAAAGCTCGCTATTGTACGGTTGACTATTGATCAATGTTTGCAAAAGTATTTCACAGCGATAAGGCAATATACTATTAGAGTTTGTAGGAAGAGTTGTTGTGTGGCTGTGGAAATTTTTAGAAAGTTACAAACTAGCAGTAATAATTAACTTAATACTTACCGTTAGGGTCTCAGAATCAGTTATATAAATACATCAGGGCTAAATTCTTGGGAGCTCATGATCTTACAACTTCAAAAATGTACATGGTGTACTCGGAAAGTAAACACACAACAATTAAACCACATTTCAGCCCACAAAAGCTTACTACATTACCATTACAGCTTCTACATTTCTACTTACAAGAGGTCCGATGTTTCCTCTTAGAGTTCCACGTAGCATACAGTAGCTCAACTTTGGCATCACTACAGGACCGCTTCTGGTAGCTTTACATTGGGACAGGGTGGCCATGACAGGGCCGCCTTTAGTAGATATCGTTTGATATACCTAACCTGTAATGAGTACGAAGCAACCGAATGTTATCCGCAGACAATTTGCTTACCCATGTCGTTGTGATCACCAACCGACCTTCATCAGTCACCGTACGTGCCTCACAAGGAAAAGAGTGAGAGACAAAATCTCCACAGGCCACTTTGAAAAGTTCACTGGTTCCCATCCCGGCCAAACAAGTGCAAGAACCAGGTGCGTTACCGACCCACCAAACATTAGGCAGCTATATAGGGAACCATATGCGGGTACGCAATCCTCAGGTACCTTGGCGAGCTCGCAAACCGCCAAGCAGAAATAACATAATCATCAAAATTACAAATAGTAGTTCATCAACAATCCTACATCATCAAAAGCAAAAGAATTGTCTACGGTGTAATACATAAATTCTACAGCACATACTAAGTGCTCATCTACACCACCTTACACGTAGCAACAACACAAGTAAACAGTACTACTACTACTATACATTTCGATTTTTACTTATTAACATGTGAACGTTTTTTGCCCGTCTGAAACCCCACGCATTCGATTACTTTCTACTGACTACTCTGATTTTCAATTCTACCTAAAAATACCCTCTGCGACGAACGAATTCCGTTGTAGGAAAGGCAATAAACACAACTTTTTAGACAAGGGGCTTGCATTTTAACAACAACCTTGAGAAAAGCTGTTATATATAAGTGTTTACAAAATATACTATAATTTATTACATAGGACAGTTGGTATTTAACCATATAGTTTGAGAAGACAGTGTTATTGACAAATCCTATATCTACAAGTTTAATTAATATAGCGATTAACAAGGCAAGTTTTTAGGTAATGTTGTTGTAATCATAAAGTGCGGATAATTGCCAGAAAGTTCATTAGAACATTAACACCGGTAACGAAAGAAAAGGTATAGAAGTCATCTACAGGCATCTAAAAGAAACATTGAAAGGACCTCTCAAAATGCATGTTCCTTAGCTATGAAGTGATTAAAAATACTGTTTAACTAGTACTTTGAGTTCATGTCGGAGACGCACGTTGAATCTGATCGCTAGTATTTTATTTTTATATCAAATTTCGTTCAGCCATCAGCTATTTTGTCCAGTGACAAACGCATAGTGAGAATAGCCGACATCGTGGAAAAAATCACATTCAGTATAATTATGATTTGTTGTACAATATTAGACCTATGAATAGGCTTCTCAAAGTTTATATATTTATTTTCTACATTATAACATAGACTGAAAAATAAGTAACTATTGTTTACTATTATGTAACAAAATTCTCAATTACAAAAATTAGCACAGTCGCTTAAAACAAATATTTTCGTTAGTATCTTAAAATCGATTTTCCACGAAATCAATACTTTCCCTACAAGAAATTATAAGCATGCTGATATAAATGTATAAATATTTTCAAACACGAAGTCTTTCGTGAAATCTTGTTTTAAAATTATGAAAGCGAGTACAATGTTTAATAAATTAATTGTTTGTTCCCTTAAATTAAGAGTACGAATTATTTTCTGAAACAATTATTATGTAATTGGAACTGTTGTATTTTGTTTCCATTCTGTGATTGTTCATGAATTTTCTACACATTTAACACCAGCTGTGCTTGTAAAAAAGCAGTCGTAGACATTATTGATCGGTCCAGCGCAAATTGAGGTAATTGTTTTGCACTTTGCACTTTAGGTAACTAAGCAATTAAACATCAACCACTGCTTAAGCACATTAGTTATTTTAGCTCGTTACGACAGTAGAGTTAAGGATTGAAATTAAAGGGTACAATATCGGAGCCGTCCCCTCTTGTTAGTTATATGCGTGAACGAACACAAAAGGAAAATCCTATTCAGCTATTTCCTTTAAAAAATAATTTTGAATCTCGCATGCTTCGCTTAATTTCTAATGTATGGCACCATTTCCGTTTTGTAATTCATTTAACGCGGGTATTTTAACTACATTTATCGTCGTTTTTTATTGTTGTTTATTTCATATTAAAATGGGAACAGTTATCATTCTGAAATGCATTTCTGCCCTATTGTAGTGGTTAGTTTTACATTACTTGTCCTGTAACTTAAGAATGTTATTACGTTAACGGAAGTGCTTATTACCCATTTCGCTCTGCCTATTTTACTGTTTCTCTCACTACTCCTCTCCATTTCTCACTCTCTTTCTCTCTCTCTCTCTGGATCACTATCTGTTTGTCTCTGTCTCTCTTTTCAACTTACGGGTCAACATCTAAAGTACCACAAATGTGATTATTTTTAAGCCTATATCGATTATGTCACCGTCATATTTTAACCATCATATTTCAGCGAAACAGGCCAACATTTAGGGTATCACGATTGTGATTATTTTCAAGCCTTTAATACAATTAACGAATTTTCAAATCAGTGCCAATCAAAATTAGCATTAGCTGAAAACTTTGCTACCAAAAACAATGCTTCAAGAAATCGCGTTGGCTAAACATTCAACGCTACAATATACGTTAAATTATGCCGCCGCCATATTTTAACCATCAATTTTCAACCAAACGGGCCAACATTTAGAGTACCACGATTATGATTATTTTTAAACCTATATCGACTTTAACAAAATTAACGAATTCTCAAATCAGGGCCAATGAAAGTAAGAATTAGCTCAAAACTTTGGACCAAAAACAATGCTTCAAGAAATAGCGTTGGCTAAACTTTCACCGCTAAAATATACGTTAAATTATGCCGCCATTATATTTTAACCATCAATTTTCAACCAAACGGACCAACATTGAGAGTACCACGATTGTGATTATTATTAAGCCTATATCGATAATGCCGTCATCATATCTTAACCATCAATTTTTAACCAAACGGGTGAACATTCAAAGTATCTCGATTGTGATTATTTGTAAGCCTATATCGACCCCAACAAAATTAACGAATTTTCAGATCAGTGCCAATCAAAATTAGTATTAGCTAAAACCTTTGGTACCAAAAACAATGCTTCAAGAAATAGTGTTGATTAAACTTTAACCGCTAAAATATACGTTAAATTATGCCGCCGTCATACTTTAACCATCAATTTTCTACCAAACGGACCAACATTTAGAGTATCACGATTGAGATCATTTTTAAGCCTTTAACGACTTTAATAAAACTAACGAACTTTCAAATCAGTGCCAATCAAAATTAGTATTAGCTGAAAACTTTAGTACCAAAAACAATGATTCAAGAAATAGTGTTGATTAAACGTTCACCGCTAAAATATACGTTAAATTATGTCGCCGTCATATTTTAGCCTTCTATTTTCAACCAAACGGGCCAACATTTAAGGTACACCAAAATTGTGATTATTTCTAAGTCTATATCGACCTTAACAATATTTTCGGGTTTTCAAATCAGTACGCATTAAGATTAGTATAATTTTCTACCGAAATCAATGCCCCAAGCAAGTGCGTCTAATAAAAAAGAAACGAAATACTATACAAAAGATGTAAGAAAGGTATTAAATTCTTAAGTTAATGGAAATTTGGGAGATTTGAACCGTTAACCCAAGAAAGTTATTTTAAATCATACCAGTCCGTGGGTATACGTAAGCATTGTATCTAATCGAAAATATCTCCGAAACAGCAGTATAGATATTTATTTTCTGTAAAGCAACTAAAAACACAATTTTGACAAGTCTTGTATAGATTTGTCCGCTATGTTGGTAATTTGAAACTGCGCTAATACACAGCCCTTACATGCATTGATGAGTTTCTGTAGAACTCTCTGGTTTCAACAGGGAGCTGCAACTGTTAAGTTATTTAGTAGCCTTAAAGTAAAAAAATATAGTAAGCACGTAAACTGCTGGGAGCAGGGCAACTGTATTTCTGAACTTTCACGATACCTAATTTTTTTGGAAAACGGCTGTAAGGATTTCGTATAGTCATAAAAGTCTAGATCTTCTGCAAATTTTTAATAAAACTCGCTTGCGAAGCCTTCTAGGAAACACTGAATATTTCGGGTTTAATGTAAGTTTCTTAAATACAGCTTCACAGAACGGTTAGCAACTCTTAAATATTAGATGTTATTATACCATGTATAAAAGTTTTAACAAGAAATAGTTCACTAATTTCCAGGGCCCAATGTTTTTTTTAAATCTCGCTTGAAAAGTAACTGCTCAACTAATAGAACTGAACTGAACCGAAATCAAGTTCCCTTGGTTGGATAAAGTTTAAAATATCAATTTGCTTCAAGTGTTTAAAAACAAAATATATGACTGAAAAACATTCGGAAGTGGAAATGTAAGCTAGCTAACTTATTCGGTTAACTATTTTGGTTTGCAAAATTTAGTTTGAAATTTGAAAGCGGAAACTTATAAAATACCTTGAGGATGATGATTCTCTGGGTCGGAGCAAGCTCCTGCACTTAGGCCACCAGGGCCCATTGTGCTCCCTAGGGGTTGCAAAAGACTTCACTCCCTGAACAGGTCCGTCGCTTTGGCGAAGGACAGAATCCTGTTCAAGGGCGTGTCTTGAATGTCTCTTGGTTCTAGAAAAGGAGATCCAAGGTGTTTGTGTCTTAAGGCCGCTAATGCTTTGCATTTGCAGAGGACATGTTCAGAAGTTTCCTCTTGCTCTTGTCATTTCCTACACTGGTTGTTTAGCACAATCCCTATAGTGTGGAGATGACTATTCAGGTGTCCGTGGCCTGTAAAGAGGCCCGTTATTATCCTGATTTGTCTTCTGCTTAGATTCAGAATATAGTCTACCGATTTAGGCGTAGGGTTCTTGATGAAGGCTCTAGCCTGTCTGGGTGTGAGTCTGGAGGTCCAAGAGTGCTGGAATTGAGCGTTTGCGTGATTCCAGATCTCGTGCCTCACATGTTTAGGGGTATCCCAAAAGCTGGCTCTGGACCTAATAAAGGTTAAGACCCCCAGCCACAGCTAGGGCATCAGCTTCCTCATTGCCACTTATTCCAATATGGCCCGGAACCCACAGTGTTTTCACGTAATTCTCAGCTGAGAGTTTAACGAGAGTGGCTCGACATTCCTCGACAAGCCTATACCCTATCTTGGGAGATGTTAGGGCCTTGATGGCCGCTTGACTGTCCGAGCAAATATAGATGTATTTACCTCTATAATTTCTATGGAGGTTTTCATTTGCACAGGCAGTAATCGCGAAGATTTCTGCCTGGAAGACCGTAGGGTATTTGCCTAGAGAAAATTTGAGTTTGACCTTGGGTTTGTCGCCATATACACCGGCGCCGGTACCATTCCTGTTCCGTGACCCGTCTGCATACCAAACTAGGCCACCGGGTTTAAGAAAGTTCGTCTGAGAACCATTCATCCCGGAGAGGGATGTGAACCTTGTAGGGTGTGCTAAAGGAGAAGTAGGAGGTCATGCCATCACTTCCCATTAAAGAAACGGGAGTGGTCGCCTTCAACTTGGAGGCAACTCTGGCATGTCCTACGTTTCTGAGTCGATTTCCATTGCCCCGTACACATCAGCCTATGCGTTGCCGCTCGAGCCTCGGCCTCAATCACAAGGTGAAGGGGCGCGAGTCCCAGCAGCACTTCCATGACCGCTGTCGGGGTTGTTCGCATTGCGCCCGTAATGCCCAGACAGGCTAATCTTTGCACACGGGCGAGTGTCGTCCTTGTAGTGGTCAGTTCTGATCGTGGCCACCAGACAAGAGCGGCGTATGTTAACAGCGGGCGTACTACGGCCGTGTAAAACCAAAATATGATTTTAGGCTTCAGTCCCCAGGTTTTGCCTAAAGCGCGCCTGCACGTCCAATAGGAAGCGCAGGCCGTTTGTTCTTGTCTTTTCACATGGCTATTCCAGGGTAGTCGAGCATCAAGGACAACGCCTAGATATTTGACCTCACCTGTTAAGTCAAGTGATTTGTTGAAGATGGAGGGTTTTCTATACCCTGTCATCTTCCGTTTTCGTGTAAACAGGACCAGCTCGGTCTTTGATGGATTGATCGACAATTGATTCCTGTTACACCAGTCTTGCACATAAAATATCTTAATTCGATTATAATATTTTTTACCGAATACCAGCTTCAAAATTAAGCACCTTGTCATCTTTGTGTACGAGTTTTGCTTCTGCTTTAACCGCACTTGGGTGCACTTGGTGTACGTTGAACTGTACGTCTACTACCTGAGGAATATTAATTTGTAGAAAATATTATAGCCTGTTATTATTTGTATGTAACATCGAAATGTAGGTTAATATAGCAATTATTTTGAGAATAGATTTTCAGAAAGTTATAGTTCTTTCTCAAGTTCTCGTAATGTATAATGGCCTTGTAAGACTTTAGAATATTTAATATTCTAAAGTCTTACTAATTTAGTACAGATATAGTGCTGCAAATAGGCAGAGACTTTAGACCACGACGTAATGAGTAAATAACATGATTTTATTACTAATATTACGCAAGTGAAAAAATATTTTCTATTTGCCTCAATATGTCGGTTATGCAGTATATATTGGCTTGAATGGTCGCGAGAATATCGATCTAAGTAAATTTCTGTGTGCATCTAATTAAATTTGAGCAGTGTGTTCAGTAGTTATGCTATGTAGTCGTAACTAAAGCCGTGTGTCGCTAATTTATTATTCAAGATGTGAGTTCTTAATCTATTATGGGAATGCATACGTATATCTCAAAATTGATTTAAAGGGCTTAAGAAAGAGAAGACGAATCTATTAAAAGTGCTGTGTGTTCGGCAAAAGTACTGTGTGCACCTAGAGGAAGTTATAAGACCCGTGTGCTTGAGGATGATGCTGTGTCAATCCAAGGAAATTATTTTTAACTTATGTTTATTTGCAATCTGCTACAAAGCAATAAGCAAATCTGCTAACAACAGACACAACGACAATAATAAATCACAAGTGGGAGTAGTCGCCCATTGGCGGCTCTCCAATTAGTAAACTTATCTACGGTATATTTCTGTAACTAGCGTTTGTTTTACACTTGTCTGAATCGTCTGTTTAACAGTTTTCTGAATTGGCACGGTAGGTCTAGAGGGTTAACCCGTTTTAATCTACGCACCGGTTCACTGTTATCAAGGAATGTTCTAATTAGCACAGATACTTGACACTAAACCTCAGTATTTCTTCTTTTATAATATATAGCGTTTTTAGATCCACTCATATTTCACTATTGGACACGTAATACACCAAGCTAACTATTGCACGAAGTGTTGTCGATTCGAACCTTTCAAGCATACCGGTGTTTGAAGTTGCTGCTGAGCCCCATAGTAGAAGTCCATAGCATCAGATGGGTGTCCAAGCTATTTTACACATAAATAATTTGTTACAAAGGGAGAGTTGAGAACTGGGTCCTAATAGCAAGTAATAGTTTTTGGGTTTTGTGCCGAGTTGCTTTCTTTTTTCCATATTTGGGTTTTCCATGTTAGTGATTTGTCTAGATTTATTCCTCAGTATTTGACATTGTCAGCTTACGGTATTGATTGTCTATTTATAGATACACTTGGAACTATACCTTTGTTTTTAGTGAACGTTATGTGTACCAGTTTGTTCTAATTTATTTGAATTCTTAATTTTTCGTACCGAACGTGCACGTTACGCTGTAATCGGTTGGTAGCGACTATCGTATCCAGATTACGGGTTAATATTGCAGTATCATTTACAAATGTTGCAGTAGTTACATTACTATTGGTTGGAGGATCGGTTGTAAATAGCAGGTATAAGATCGGGCCCATCACAGTCCAATGGAGACTCCTGACTTGATAGAATGTATAGCCGTTATTATATTTCCGTACTTGACGTGATAATACCTTTCTGCCAGGTATGATTTGACTATGATCTAGGACGAGTCTGGTAAAGTAAAGTCTACCGTCAAAGATCTGGCTGACGTCGAGGAAAACTATAGAACAATAGTTTTTTTCCTCTGGTTTGATTTATAACGTCACTGCGCGATCTACTTGTCTATGGTTGAGCGGTGGTTTCTAAACTCAAATTGGTGCTCCGATATTAATTTGCTTCTGTTTAAGATAGGAATCAATCTTTGCAGGAAACACTCTTTAAATAGTTTAGACAAGATTGTTAATGGGTCTATAGGACGTGGTGTCGTTTGGCGGTTTCCCAGGCTTTAGTTAAGAATTATCGTTGCATCCTACCATTGTTCCGGAAAATAATCAGTTCTTAGTATTGCATTCGGTATGAAGGTGATCATCCTAAGTCCTTTGTTTGGCAGTTCCTTTATAATCCGACCGGTTATGAGATCATACTTGGTAAGTTTTTGTACTATTTATCCTTGCATGGATTTCTCCGTAAGAGAATGTTCTACTGGCGACGGGAGTTGATAAAGAGCTTATAGGTAATCTTGTATTTCCCTATAATCCCGTTGCTGATCTGCCGATAATGGCTCAAAGACTATTTCAAGATGTTCAGCGAATATTGCAGGTATTTCCTGATCTCTACGAGCCAGTCATCTTTGCGGATTGGCGGTATATGTTGCTTAGGTTGATTGTGTCTGAAGACGCAGTCAGGCTTCCTAGGTACTTACGGACAGATTCTTTTCTTAATGTACTGATTAATTCTTTCAGCTCTCCAGCAGCTTGAGTGAACCTACGTTTTTCCTCTGCCGATTTCTTGTTTTGCCAGATTCTTCGTCACCTTTTTTTGGCTGTAATGTTTTCTATAACCCCCAGTAACACAGTTTTGACTTACAGTTTTTGTTGCAATTACTGGGGTAGCTGTGAAAGCAGCCAAGTCACACACGTCAAACTCTCAACTGCTTCTTCGATATCAGATTTTGTTTTTAGTAACAAATTCGTAATTAGTTCGTCGTTAATTATTTCTCGAAAGTAGTCCCAATCCGTTGTGTGGTTATAAAGCTGTGGTGGTTTTTCCTTATTAATTCAAGCATATCGGTAATTTTTTGCTTGTCGGATGACCAATAAGTTGGTTGAAATGTGGATAATGCATTTAATGCAGTTTCTTGCGTGACTGATAGTTCTGCCTCGCGGGGTAGTTAGTCCTGAACCCCATAGCGGATCATCCACGTTATAGTCACCTCCGGTTATGAATCTGTTACTAAAAAATATTCGCCGAAGTCTGCTCTTTTTGGCCTGCACGTCGGTGGACACTATGCTGCAGAGATGGTTAAAGGTCCTAACCAGTCCTCTACAGTTTCAATAGTGTTTCGCTATTTCTTTGTGCTTGATATGGTTCTTTATTAATATTACCGTGCCTCCCATTGCTCGTTCACTGGGATGGTTGGTACTGTAGACTTCGTAGCCGGCTAGTTTGAAGTGGGAGTCATCGGCAAAGTGAGTTTCAGATACAAGTAGTATATCAACGTTATTATGTTGTATAAACGTTTTCACTTCCTGGTAATGCCTAACCAGGCCATTTGAGTCCAGAGTAATATTATACATGTTGGAGCCATTAGTTTTGCAGTTTTGGTTTACAAAAGTTTTTAACAATTCTTTCCGGTCTTCTATTTCTGCTATTGGATTTTTCTAAGGAAATGTGTGAGCATTCCGTATAATTATTGAACAATACCCTTGGTCTATTTTGAGCATTCGGTCTGAACAGCTTTAAATGCAATCACGTCTTCTACAATTTTGAATTAGTTGATTAATACATGGAAATATAACTAATTGACAGGCAATTCCATTTATATTTGACGTAAAAATCTAGAGGTCGAATGTCTACCGATACGTGTTAAAATTGGGTACCAAACTCTTTGTAAGTAAGACAAAGCAGAATACAATTGCCAAGGTGCAATGCTCACTACATCGTCAGATGCGAAACAGGCCAGTAGGCGAATAAAATGTGAAAAACGAAGACCTTACACTTTGCACTGACAGTCATATTCCTTTATAGAATGTTAGTGCCATACATTTAGCTTCAGTAAAAAGAACACCACCTTTTCCATATTAGTATTTAGAACACTTGTGATTTAGACTGATATGGACTTGCCCTTGTCCACTGAATTATTTGGTTTGTTTCACTCAATTTGTTTAACGCAAAGTCTATTAAATTGTTGCCTTTACCTGTAACTTTTGGATAGAGCATTGCTGAGCAAAGGTATTTATTATTAGGTATCATCATTTCTATTTTCTGTGATCTATTGGTCTGCATACGAAGTTTTAGCTTCCGATATGAAAGTTTTCCTCTAATGCAGAATCCAAATTTCCCAACCAAACTAGAATATCAATTTCTAAAATATATTTTTTTTTGTGGGTGATAGTAAAACGTAACGTATGAGGCAACTCTTTTAAAAAATGGTGGTGGAGCATTGTAATTTAAAAGATGCTCGTATGACTAGTGGCAACATTCATACACAAATTTTGCATCAAGCCGGTATATGATCGATGTCCTTTATATCCTACAGAATCCCAGCGGCTGTTTTGATGATCTCGGCTCTCTGTGTTTTCTTTCTACGGCATCAACATTATTCGTATAGTAATGTCGCTGCTTTTGGAATTGGATGCTTCTTACAGAATGAGAATAATTATCGGTAATGCAAGTCGTTCTTGCAAAAACCCGGGATGTTACAATTTCACTGGATGCTGTGAACATTTCTCCTACTAAGTATTCAACCCGCATCCTTAGGAATAACTAACTAAACTTATTGCTGCAACTTATGAAAACTGCGCTTTTACAGCGAAGAGCAAAATCATATTTAGTGCCCTCCTCATGCGCACGGAATTACCGAATTGGACACCGGCGGCCCATATAAAATTACGGAAACGATCTGGAGAGTTGTAACGAAGTACATAGCACAATTTGCAGTAGCGAAAATTATGAATATTTAGATGGACAAAAATATAAAGGTTGGCCAAACCGCTAATTGGGCTACAAACAAATATTTTGTATTAAAATACAGTATGTGTAAAAATTATTTTAAGGACAGGGAGTAGCGAATGTTAAGTGATATTGATTCCGTTAAAAAAGAAGAACCTTTCAACATTTCAAGGACTACCAACATCCACATTAAGATTCTAATAATTTTCCGTATTTGGAAAATCGATCAATATCCAGAGAAGGAGTATATTTGGGTGCCCCACATAACTGTTTAAATATGTACATTTAAGGATGCCTCTAGAAAAATTGATTTAAGGTAGTAGGTCATTGAACTTATACGTCTAACTGTGTACAACTAAGCGATTACGTGTATAGCTGAAGGCTAAAAATGTTATTGTTTATTCTTAAGAATCCATAAATCAACAGCACTATATCAATCTACATATCTGCCAACATGCTTTTCCTAAATTTTTCTATTTTGTAAATTGTTTGAAATATTTTAAGTTTACTCTCTATTAATTATTCAACATCGTAGTACAGGGGATGATATGCCTCCTCAGAACACATTATTATTGATTAGGGTATGGAGCTTAATTCATCCTATGAGCCCGTGGTTGATTTTTCATCATAGGTACTATCTATTTCGTCCGCCCATGATACTTCATAGCGTTCAATATGCTGTTTCTATAGCCTTGGCATCCACTTCAGTACTATTATGCTGTGTCCTACCAATGTCACTAGATCTGTCAAATATTAAGCGCAACTATTAGACGTGCTTTTGATTTCTCTATTATAATATCTTCTCTCCATTATAGTATTTGCGATTGTGGTAATGGCTATCATTTTATACTGGGACACAGTGCAACTGTCTCATCTGCTACTGAAACGTTGGAAATTCTAGGTTCATCTATACATCTCATATATCATTCACGCTTCATAAGTGTGTATTATCAGTCATCGACGTCCTTCTTAAGTATCATAACCCCTGCAGCTTTGCTACTGTATTCTTGCATGAATCAATATATTGTGTATGCTCTGTAGTGTGCTTCTATCTTCTTCGGAATTTTCAATGCAATTAGACTATCTGACATGATTTATATTTATCTATTTTAATACCCTCTCTCCATTATAGGTTGTGCGGTTCTGGTAATGGATATTATTTCATCCTTAAACATAATAGTGTGTCTTTGTAGGTTAACTGTTACACTGTCTTTGCTGCTTGCCCCATAGAATATTTCTTTGGAATAGCTGGCCGTTCTAGATCTATCCATGGGTCGTATAAATCCTCCACATTTGATCAGTTTTTGTTATCATTCATCGCCGTCCCTCTCAAGCATAACAGCCTTAACGAATTTCCTACTGTATTCTTGCGTGAATCCATATCTAATATATGACTTTCACCGAGCGGTTCAAAGATCTGAGTATCGTTTCTCTTCCTGTTATTGTATCACGAAAGTAGTGCCTGTGGTTGCTCCACTAAATTGAATAGGTAAAAAGATTAGCAGGGTCGCCATTGGGTTGGTTCTATGGTTCCTGTTGTTTTCAAACAGGCTACTGACAACGTTTTTTGTGATAACTCTATTTTTGGTTTTATGTCACCATATCATCATTATTGTAGGTGTATGCCCAAAACGTCGTTGATGATTTCAGACGCTACGTTTTTCCATTCTTCTGTAGTTCCAGGTGTTTCTGTATTTGTAATCTTTCCCAAGTAAATATAGACAGTCAGCTTAATGCAAAGGAGTTGACTCCAGATTCCTTAGCAGTCGTTGCCTAAATATTGTTAGTTATTTCGTGCAAAGGCTAGCACAAGCTATTTAATCGAAATAGTCTGTAGTCCGCTTTTAGAGAACTACTCGCCTACAGTTTTAAAAGTTTGTTGCTTCTTGTTTAATACAATTGCTCAATATTTTTCGCTGGATGGAATGGTAACATCATCCGCATACATTATATTGTAATTTCTGCAGCAGTACAGTATCCTAATTCTTAGGTGATTTATATTTGCTAACTTTCATGAAACAATGACTTGACAATCCCGAACGTCCCGATTTTTGTAACCATAAGACCTAAGCAAATTCGCCGATTACCAATTACCGACTAATCCGTCGCCGATTACGTACAATGTAGTTATATATTGTGATATGAAATGCAAATTGCGGTTATTGGTATATAATATTATTATATTTCATAAGTAATCACAATATGGTGATAGTATCGATAATAAGTAAAAAGTGGTATTAATATGTTTCTTGTGTATTTTTACATAGGTTTTCCAAATTTTTCTATCATCCGTGGTTTTCTTGGTACAGCATATGTGCCTAGCAATAATATGAAAAAACAAGAGTGACCGATTATCGAAACCGATTAATTGTGCTCGTGATTTTTGATCCTAAGATTTTGTGCCTAGTCTTGCCCCACATGGTCTCGACACTGCGCAAGCTGTACAAACGAGGATCATGACGATAATAATAATAAGGAAGGCAAATCTAAGCACGGCCAATTGTATTTTCTATTCTATTTGACACAGCTGTTCCGAATTTTACAGTTATCAAACACATTTTACTGTTCTTTTTTTAAAATTCCGTTTCACTTGCATTCGTGGAATACACATTTGCCGAGTACACTGGCATGATTTGGATTCTTGGAGAGGTTGGTGGTAACTGTAATGCAGTGGCAAAGCGATATGCTGAACTCTATTCAAATTGAAGACATCCAAACCATACAGTTATTAAAGGAACTGACCAACCAATACGAAAAAGAGGAAGAGGGGGTCGTCTATTTTTGGTAAAACATCCCAATAGTTAAGAAAATGTGTTAAATTTAATTGAATTGGGAATCTACGGATCGTAAGCATCGTAAGGATCGTAGATATAAGTGGACAGTGCACAGAATATTACACGACAACGGTCTACATCCTTTCCGAAAAACGACAGTGCAATACTTGTGACTAGCGATGGGCATAATCGAATGATTTCAATAAATAAATGATTAGTATTCGAATGATTTTAATAATCGAGATATTCATTCGAAATAATCATTCGAATCCAATTCGCGCATTTCGGCTGTAGGAGTAATGTCTCTCATCCTGCCTTTCGAATGATGACTCCCTGGCACTCTCGCCATTTTCTCGAATTACTTTTAGGATTTTCGACTGGATTCTATTTTGCATCTATTTAAATTTCGTCACATTGTAAAATTAACCTGATTGTAAATGCCGTTTTATGGTTTTCCGTGTTAGGTATTAAATATAAACGATATTTCTAATTATTTTATTATAATGGATTAGGAGTTTATCTTCATAACCGTCACCATGACTACCAATGTAGCCACTAAAACTTTTAAACGGAAAGATAACATGGAAACAATTACAAATTCAAATGATCGTAACTGATTAAGATCAGAAAATTTAGCTTATTTGACATTTTTAAACGGTGACATAAATTGTGAAATTATTATTTTTTATTTATCTAGTTTATGACAATAATTACTAGCCGAATAACGAAACGAAAGTAATCCGAGAAGTTCTTATCATTCGAATGAATTATTAGCATCTCGGTGATACATGCATAATCGAATATTTCAAATTGTTTCTTTCGAGATGCCCTCGCCACTGAATAAACGTAGTTCGAAAAGCTTTTATCATTCGAATTAATTACTTGAATCTCGGAAATACCTACATAATCTAATATTTCGGATTATTTCATTCGAAACGCGCGCTCCACTGGATGAACATAGTTCGAGACGTTTTTATCATTCGAATGAATTACTCGCGTCTCGGTTATGCATGCATAATCGAATATTTCAAATTGTTTCTTTCGAGATGCGTGCGCCACTGGACACACGTAGTTCGAGAAGCTTTTATCATTCGAATTAATTACTCGAATCTCGGAAATACCTACATAAACTAATATTTCGGATTATTTCATTCAAGATACGCGCGCCACTGGATGAACATAGTTCGAGACGTTTTTATCATTCGAATGAATTACAGTAGAAACTCGATTAACCTTCACTCTTTTAACGGTCTATCTCTTTTATCCGTCATCGCGTGAGCTTTACTTCTCCGTAAAATACGGAACATTGCCGCTCAAAAAGCTCGAGTTTTGAAGAAACAGACGAAGTTGACCGATTATTTTGTATAGTATGTATGTATGTTTGTACACCTTATTCGGTATCTAATGTTTATTGTATCCTACTTACGTTGTACAATATATGTATATGTACGTTTATTGCATAATTTCTGTTAACCATCTATTCGGTTAACCGTCGTAGTCCCGGTCCCGGCGGTGACGGTTAATCGAGTTTCTACTGTACTCGCATCTCGGTTATGCATACAAAATCGAATATTTCGAATTGTTTCTTTGGAGATGCGAGCGCCACTGAATAAACGTAGTTCGAGAAGTTTTTATCATTCGAATTAATTACTCGAATTTCGGAAGTACATACATAATCTAATATTTCGAATTATTTCATTCGAGATGCGCTCGCCGTTGGATGAACGTAGTTCCAGAAGTATTTATCATTCGAACGAATTACTCGCATCTCGGAAGTACATACATAATCTAATATTTCGAATTATTTCATTCGAGTTGTGCGGGTCGCTACGAATATTTTTGAACAGCTGTAGTCATTCGAATGAATTATTAGAATCTCGCTTATGCATGCATAATCGAATATTTCGAATTGTTTGATTCGCATCTCGGAGATGTATGTATAATTGAATATTTCAAATTATTTCATTCGAATGTGCTTGGTACTACAAACGTATTCGAGTAGTTTTTATCATTCGACTGAATCAGTCGCATCTCGATATATCTCGAGGCATATGCGTAATCGAATATTTCGAATGATTTCGTTCGAGATCGCTCATCGCTACTTATTTCCACATGCCTAGATAATAATAATTATGTAATAAATATTTTTAATAGTTCTTCCGCAGTAATTTCAAAAGTATTTTCCGTAGAACATACAACATGCACATTACGCAGTTGCTAAGCTTCCACTTCTTTGTGTGCTTCGTGTGAAGAAACTACCCTTCGAAAAATAATAACTTTAGCTGTTTTATATTTAATATGCACTGCTGAACAGTACTACGAGGCGTTTCATCGCCAGTTTGGACATCCTGTATATGTTAAGGCAAAGCCAACAGAGATGTTCATTTGCCCACTGGAATTGTATTTGTGATAATACAGTATTCTTTCTTCTATTCACCGCAATAAAAACACTTTTTACTGATCATTATAAATATTAATTTCAAATCTAAATTTAGCGTACGAACTGCTGTGTCACATATTACCCTTATCATCCTTATTGACTTTTTACTCAGAAATCAATGCGTATTTGTTGTGGGTACGGATTTAAGCTAGAACAAAATATTATTTTCTCGGATCATATTGTTCACAAGACACGTCTATAATCGTCAGATTAAGTCTTTTCGTTTCAGTGAACTGCGTAATTTTCCTTAAGAGGAAAACCGCAGAATATTGAGAAAGAATACAGTTGGGAAGAATACTCGATACAAGGGGAACTTCTAATTCATAACGGCAATATAGAAATGTTTATGAGGAGGTTGTTTGCAGCTCTGCTGTATTTATTTCTACCGTTTTCTAAAATTCCAGGGTGTTAACTATAAGTCTTACCACCCCAAAATCGCATTGACGGAAAGTATGATTATTATTAAATAATATACCTAACAAACAGTTACTTTTTAGGTTTAATTTTTCTTAATTTCACAAAAGAATAAAAGGTAATACACTATCGTACTACAAAAAAATGTACCGACATACGAGTATGTGTCTATTAACGCCGTACCAATTTTATCTGTCTCAAATATTAGTGGAAACCAGATCTTTAAGTGTTTATTAAATAAACGTACCAACATATGTACGAGGGATGTTCAAATGTAAACATGAATATACTTATACAAAAGGGTATTACTATATTAAAATGGAAACTGTATTACTTCTTGATATAGTCTTCCTGCCTAGCAATGCTTGCATCACCGATCCGGAAGCCTTCTAATACTTCCCTGGAAGAAGTCGTTGGGTTGCTACCATATGCATTCTTGAACAACTTCCATAACGACGTTATTTTACAGAAATCTTTTCCCGGCCAAAAATTCTTTTAACGAGCCAAACAAATTTAAAACCGAGGGAGGACAACCAAAACTGTGTGCTGCATGTAGGTCCCATTGAAGTTTGTTTATGGGTTTAATTGTTCTTGCAGCGATATGAGGGCGAGCATTGTCTTGGAGAAAATAAACTGAACTCTGTCCTTTATTCAGTTTGTTCTTGATTGCCTGCCTAACTTTATTGCGCAAAGGTGGCGAGTAGTAGTCTGCATTAATTGTATGACGATGTGCAAGGAAATCTACATAGAGTATCATAAGAAAATATTGCCACCACTTTACCAGCTTCTGCTTTCTTTGGTTTTGGAAATGTGGTATTACACCACTGCATGTTTGTACTTTTCGAGTCTGGTGTAAAATAATATACTGAGGTTTCATTAGTTGTCACAATTAAGTACAAACATTTATTTGCTTCTCTATTATATCGTTGCAGTAGCGAAGAAGCGATTTGTAAACGATTCAACTCGTGTTCTTCGCTCAACAAACGTGAAATTTTCCTATCACTCACCTTTCGTTACTTTAGGTTATTTTTTTTTATGATGTATTGAACAGTTCCGACATTAACTTGCGAATTTTAAGAAAATCGACGAACCAGTACCCGTTTGTCTTGCAGAATAAGAACCTTAATTTTGTTGTCTACATGCGTCGCTGCTAAATGCTTCAGTAAATGCTGACTAGTTTTGAGAATCGCAACCGCGCTTCTATGTAGGTAATATATTTCATAATATAAGGTAACTACGGATTGGCTTCCTATCACACAGTTAGATGTTACAAAGTAAATATTTTTATTTGCATCAAAATATATGTATATTGGTCCTACACATTCAAATACGAAGAGTGTTGAAATTTAAAAAAGAAGGTTTACATTAATGCTCAATCTGAAACCTATTCCAAAAATTATAGTCATTATAGGTTGCCCATAACTCTAGTTAACGTATCCATGGGAATTGTTTTTTTTTATGATACTATTTTGAGAGTCACAGTTACGACATAGAAAAATTTGTTCATTGCAGCATGGACCAGCGCATTATGTTCAAATCATGAAAGATGGCGCAAATACAACTGAAATGTCGATCAATGTCTTTCTAAATGTCAGGTGTTTGAGTCATGGAAATATTTTAGCGACATCGGTTGATAGTGAATAAATGTGAGTAAATTAATACTCTTGTTCAGCAAGACAGGCCGGAATCAAATTTTTCAAACTTCAGAAACTAGCGTCAAAAGTGTTGCTAACATACAAAATAAGCTAAAGTAAAGTGAGGTGAGTTCTAGGTGAATTCCGCCCTTGTTGACTGAAGAACACAATTGAAATCGTTTGCAAATCGCTTTTTCTTTATTACAGCTAAATGATAGAAAAGGAGATGAATTGTTGTATCAATTGTGACAACTGATGAAACCTGCGTATATTATTTTTCTCCTGAGTGAAAAGCTGCAAGCATGCAGTGTCATGCGACATTTCCACAGCATAAGAAAGCAAAAACTGTTTCTTCCACTGGCGCCATTTTATGGAATTCTTAAGGTGTGCTTTTTGTTGATTTCCTTGTAGATCGTCATAGCAATATTATTAGACACGTTTGCGCGATAAAGTTAAGCAGACAATCAGGAACCCGACTTACTTGAATAAAGGTTGATTAATTACACTGCGCTATATTAGCGATTCTACGGGTGGAAGCTTTTCTGCTGCAATGGAAAATTATTTCATACCGCTTTTCATCGGATGATTTCATCTGTTTCTTCTGTGAGGGCATGGTTCAACTGCAATGGCAGGTAAATTTTAAATATCCTAAATTCAGTACAGGGTATTTAAAATAAAAACTGTATCTTTGGTACAAATGACTTTTAAATGTGCATATTAAGACTTTCTAATAGCCCTATTATTTATTCAAAATATTAAGTAACGGATTAATGGAGTTAGGTAACAATAGTGATGGTAAGGTATTGAAATCTATTTTTTAGAAATTATACCAGGAAAATACATTAAACACCATGAAACAATAACAAACTTTGGCGGTGCTGGGCTCATTCACAGCCCTGTATATTATTTAGTTGGTAGAAATGGTTCTTTCTTTTAAGAACTCTTACGGCTCTTACGATTCGAAATATTTAAAAAATAAGGATCAGTACTGGTCAAACAGTACTCAAAGTTAAGCAATGTTCTACGCGGTTATAACTTGGGTGCGTGACCGAAAATCTATGCTAACACGCTGCTATTCTGGTGCCTCGGAGAGTACCTAAAATCGTTGCTCCCCTTAGGCTAGTGCGCCACGTCACTAACTACAGTAAACAAGGTTAAAGTAGCAGCAGAGTGCCAAACTGCCTTAGGGCCTCCCCGCAAATATTTCCTGTACGCAATTTATTATTTATTTCCGAAAATTGAAAAAATCGTTGCCAATCAAAAGCATTTAAGTTATGAAGGAATCTTGCTAAACATCCAAAGGAAGAAAAATATACTGTTATTAGTGTACTTGCTTCCTAGTGGTAGTTTAGTAAATATTTATACTGGTATTCTGTGAGGTATTAAAGAGAAAGAGGAAAATGTAACGCGTAGAACAAATTTGATTTTATCTTGTATCAGCAGCGAAAGAAGTTTAAATTGTGATGAAGCGTGTTTAGTACGTTTGTTTCGATGACAGGGATAATGTCAATTTTAGCTGACTTTAACGTCCGCTGTTGCGAATTTGTTGTGTTTACGACGGCGGTCTCGATATCACTCCAAGTTAACGACAAATTGCGAAATGGAGAGAAATTTCCTATTGAGGTAGCCGTAGGCGTGGAACTATATATTATTGAGAAGACATCGAAGTTCCTGCATTTAGATTTTAGATAATACAGAGCCAGAAGTAATGGGAGTTGTTATGAAAGTTTAGATTTAGCCAGATTAACATAACACAAAAAGTTGGAAGTTCTCATTAGAGAGGAATTAGGAGGACTATTTGATAAATAGGTACCACATAGGTAGTTTGGCAAGATAAATGTTATCCATTAAATTTGGAAACGTGATTCATTTAAAAAGTTTTTGCTTCGATACGATAGAACGAAATATCCGATACAGCTGAAATTAGTTTGTAATTGCTGTTCTTTCCAAAAAGTAGGTCTCTTCATTAATTAAAAAATAAATGTGCTCTCATTCTTTCTTCTGCTGTATTCATCATGCTTAATCTGTATTTAAAGTGAGAAAATTATCAGTTCAATTCGTGATTTATAATGCTTATCTAAACATGGAAAATACACCCTCGAAGCAGTAAAATAATATAAATCTAGCCGGTTCAGTTATCCGAAAGGGTTTGTTCACCATTTTCCACAAAAATGATAGTACCAATAAAATTCTAGCATTTTCCTGAGCTCCTTCTTAAAAATAAATCGAAAAAATAGGATAATTTTTAATTACTTGGCATATCTATCGTACATTTACGATATTCATTAGTGACTGGTATAATCGAATGATTTCAATAATCGAATGATTAGTATTCGAATGATTTTAATCATCGGGATATTAATTCGAATTATCATTCGAATCCAAAATGCGAAAAATTTCTTGCATCCTGCCTTTCGAATGATGACTCCTTGGTACTCCCGCTCTTATCGCGAATAGGTTTTTCAGTTTTCGAGTGAATTCTGTTCTGTATTGATTTAAATTTCGTCACATTGTAAGAATAACTTGATCGTAAATGCCATTTTCGGTGTTATATTATAAGTTATTAAATATTAACAATATGTATAATTATTTTATTATACTTGAAAAAAAGTTTATATCTCTACGATATTTTTAAATGTAAGTATAGAAAGCTAGAAATAAATAATCGTAAATTATTTTGCTAACTCATCTGCATATGTTACCCCATTATGTAAACCAAGTAAAATATGTTACTTTGTAGTTTATATTTTAGTATCTTCGGGAATTAGAAATTCATTCGTATACTACTCAATTTATATACGGACACAAAAGATATTTTTATTACCAGCCGAATAATAAAACGAAAGTAATCCGAGAAGTTTTCATCATTTGATTCAATTACTCGCATCTCGGAGAAGTGTGCCTAATCGAATATTTAGAATTATCTCATTCGAGATGCGCGCGTCGCTGTGAACGTATTCGAGAAGTTTTTTACTCGAATTAATTATTAGCAATTCGATACGATACATGCATAATCAAATATTTCAAATTGTTTCATTCGATATGCGCGCGCCACTGAACGAACGTAGTTCGAGAAGTTTTTATCATTCGAATAAATTACTAGCATCTCGGAGATGCATGCATAACCGAATAATTCGAAATACTTCATTCGTGATGTGCGCGTGGTTACGAACGTTTTCATCATTTGAATGAATTATTAGCTTCTCGGAGATACATCCTTAATCGAATATTTAGAATTTAGAATTATTTCACTGAAGATGAGCGCGTTGCTACTAACGTATACGAGAAGTTTTTATCATTCGATGCATGATCTAATATTTCGAATTGTTTCATTCGAGATGCACGCACAACCAAAAGAACGTAGTTCTAGAAGTTCCTATAATTCGAATGTATTACTCAAATCTCGAAAATACATGTATAATCTAATATGTCGCATTGTGTTATTCGTGGTGCGCGCGCCACTGAATGAACATAGTTCGACAAGTTCTATCATTCGAATGAATTACTCCTATCTATAATTGAATATTTCGAATTATTTAAGGCGAGATATGTCCAACACTAATATCCATCACCAGAATTTCTCAATGTTAACGTTCTAAGACAATTATAAATTGCTCGTCGAAACACACACATTACCGCAATTCATATCTCCAAACAAAATTGATTATTCATTATCACGTAACCGTTGTTGGATTGTTTTAACGCCTTCTGATTTATATATTACATTTGTGTTGTCTCTAAACATTCGCATTGTTGCCAGATATTTTGATGTACCTTTAAAATTAACGTTTTAAAAGAAATGAAACTATCTAACTTGTTCTATGAATGTTAGTTATCATCTGCAACACTTTCCTTTACCATTGATAATATTAGTTTCCTTCTTCTTCTTATTCTTCTTCTTTGTATAGGCCAATGCCCTGTTAATTACCTACAATGCAGTAGGTTCTGTGAGCCCTCTTTGCACGTATGCCGAGCAGGAGGCTAGCCTAACCCGTCGAACAGAGAAGAGAAGTTCCACTATAAGGTTAACGATTGTCAAAGATGTTTGTAAGACAACCGGGACCGACGGTTTTACGTACCCTCCGAAGCACGACCGGTTGCATATGCCACTATAATGGTCCACCTATCTAAGTACTGACCGCGCGGATTGTGCTGGACTACGAATACCGTTTGACCGGCGTCCGCAGCACTGCGCTATGCAACCGATATTAGTTTCCGATATTGTTTAATTATAGTCACTTTATGTATGTATATATATATATATATATATATATATATACCGGGCGAGTCTGCTAAGATGAATCAGCTTGATATCTCGGTTATTTGAAATATTTGAAAAAATATTTTTGGACAGATTGCAGTAGGCAGTGACATATTTCTACAGGCACTGTTGAAAATAGTTTTTGTCCAATCGTGTTAAAGCCAAATAATATTTATATACTGATTATTAATATTATTAAAAAATAAAACTTTTAATGTAACACCTCATATTTTTAAAATCGTTTATTTTAAGGGGTTTGCTAATCTAGTCAAATAATTATTTTAAATTTTTGTTGGTGAGTTCAAATTAGTGCGGTATTAACGTAAAATCGAAAATAAAACAAATAAACATATAGCTGACTTCACATACCAGCAAAACAAAAATGCGCCTATGTTATCTTCTCAGATAATTTTAAATGCGGTATTTCCCCTTTATAAATTCGCTACAGATTACAATCATTAGGGCGTTAATTTATTTAATGTAAAGACATTTTTTAAATAATCGAAGAGCTCAATTTGTTGTATAATTATATATACCAATGACAGCACGACAAAGAGGCTAAATGGAGCAATGTGTTAAAGCCCCAGGTTGTCACATCACTAGCCCGGATGCACTTTTTTATCATTATTTCTAATTAAATTTTATCTTTATTATTGTTAGCGGCATAATAATTCCTTTGTTAATCTAGTTTTTATTTAATTTGTTAAAACCGAACGTGTTAACTCTTACTACCAGTAGTGTTCAACGAACTATTGGCAAACAGTAAAATATAATTATTTTTACTAAGTAAACAATATTAGGTAAAATAACGAACTGCTAATACCACTAATAAAAAAACCACATTTAAATGTAACAAATTAAAAAAAATAACATTGCAAAATTTTGTTACCTTATCAACTTTCAACAAAAGAAAGGCATTCCTTAAATATATTTTCCTTGTCATTCAATCAGTTTTAGAATTGGTGGCCCTCTATCTACTGTCAAAACAGACAACATGTATGCACATGACACTATAATGTTATCCATGGTTAAACCTAATTAGGGAAAAATCCGTTAAAATATCTTCACAATCTAATAACAATCCAAACAAGACTTTATTATTATAGTGTTTATTCAATAAACAAGCTGAAATATTATGGAAATTCACAATGTATTCATAAAAAAAATATGGAATATAAAATTATTTATTATTATCATTACTACATAGAGAGGTGGTGAGTTTCAAACGGTCTCTAAACTATTACATTAGTAAAGCAGTCAAAGACAACTGATCTAACAAAATAGGTTACTTAAAAAAGTATCAAATATAAAATGTAATTATCAGGAAGCCATTATATTGCCAACATTATGAACCAATAATGTTCTTAAGCTACTTGTTATCCCCAGTACGATAGTCTGGAAAAGGTTAACTGCAAAAACGATTCTACACACTTCAACGTTTTCTACCAAATAGTGCACGGGAGTGGGGCAGCTCGACTAAAGCAACTCAAATCGCTTATCACAATTAAATAATTACCTAACGTTATGCAGGAGAGTAATAGAATATAATTTTTTTTTGTGGCCAATCAGGATTAGTTATTGTTTAATTTAAAGAATAGTTACTTTCATAGCTACTTGCTACATCTGGCTTAAAAAAATATCTGCGCCGCCGTTAACAATCTTTATGTCTTGCTGTTAGCCACCGATACTTTGCTGCTTGTTTCTCCTCAGCCTGAAAGCAGAAACATGGAGAACAACAGTATGATGTTGAATTGAAACTGCTTCCAAAACCTGAATGCGGAAAGGTGTGAGACGGGTTGCATCATCTGCTACATTGAAGGTGTCTGGATTTGGAACCTAGCCAAAAGTGAGCGTTGTACGGGTCACATATACACATACATCATACATACAAGTAGGAAATACGTAAACCGAGTCCTGTAGGCTGTTTAAACTAGCTGTCATTCTAGTATGAAGCAATGGGTATCTCAATATTTGAGTTCAATTATTACCTATTTTGAATAGTTCCTCTGTTCAAAGTGTTTAATGTTTTGGAGTACAGTATTTAGAGTAATTCGCTTTTGTAGGTGTTGGCTATTTTAAATTAATTTAAGCGCGTTATTCCCTTCTGCCTCATCAGAAAATGTAAAGCAGTAATCAATACCGGCTGAAATACCCAAAATTTGTCGATGACAGATTCGTCCCTAATAAGATTAATTAAATTCTGATTTCAACATCGCGAATGACAATAGAGAAACAACAGAAGTAATTTCAGATTGATAATAATGTCCTAAATTTTCTAACAATGGAAAAGGGGAAACAAAGCGAGTCTCATTTCTTTATGATTTTACGCAATCAATCAGGTTCGCCTCGATAACAATAGGAAACAGTAGCGGTGTCCGAACATACGCTTTAAGTTGAAAGCAGTAAGCGAGCAATCATTTTGAAAAACTTTGATTTTGCTACATTAAGTAAAAGATTAAGCGAACAATGCAGTAACCTTAAAAGTTAAACTTTTGTTATAAAATATTTGAAACGCGTTGCTACTTATGTAAAGAAGGTTACACGAATACCGACGTGGGTAATAAAACGCGAATATAACAAGTATCCCGAGAGGGAATTTTTTGTAGAGTTTTGCGAAAAAGATCGTGTTCACTTTATTGTGATAAAATAAGAGTGACATGGTCCATGCAGAACTATTACATTAGTTCGTGATTGTTTACCGTGTTAGTTCTATAATAGCTTCCACGATTTAAATTGGATACGGTGCTGTAACGCTAATACCACAGTTAGTGAATTCCACTACCTAAAAGCTTTCTCTGGAATATCTGTCGCTCGAATTCGACGTGCAACTGAAGGTGCTGTGTGTTTGTACCTTAGCGCTGGGAAAAAGCACACGGCAGAGAAGAGGCCCGTGATCTGCAATAAGTTTATAGTAAGTAAAACTGCAAACATATATATATATATATATATATATATATATATATATATATATGTATATATATATATTGCTGTGTTTATCAATTAAATAATTATAATTATCGCCACAGCTTGATAGCGATAAAAAGTTGCTGTGTTTATAAATGTCATGGTATAAACAAACAAATTATGCCAACTAGCTCAAACATAAAACTGTTATTTCAGGGAATTACTCGTAGCATCGTCTCGTTTAAAAAATTGAAAACGTTAAACAGAAACTCGTGCAAATTCTTCCGTCCCCACTTTGCTTTAATGTCACCGTAACTAGTTCATCTTTTATCAGACCAACCTTTACACTGTAGTTAAGCACGCTAAAATGCCCCTGGACAGCTACCCATCCGGTACAGAGACTGCATTTACTTCCGCCTGGTTGATACAGCTCTCCATGGACTGCCGGCTCTTCCCGTCACGTCGTTCTTCACCATTTTTTATTTTCGACGATTGAAACAACACTTCATTTGATGATGCTGTATTCTCTTTTAAAATATTACAATTTTTATGACATTCCAAACAAAAAAACAAAAATAATCTCCAATTCAAAATTTAGTAATCGTTGACGGAAGAGGTTATTTTGAGACGGAAAAACAAGTCTTGCCTCGACGGCGATTCAAAAGTGAATGAAAAATTCAATTATTTAATCGAATTTAGGAGCTTACTTTTACATGACAACCAATGAAATTACAAAAATTATGACAGATGGGAGAACTGTCAAGCTGTCAAATCCCATTTCTAGAAAATATTATTAGTTTACACAACAAATCTTTTAACTTTAACTTTTAGATAACACTTTTGCCCAATTAGCATTTAAGTTCCCCATTATTATATCACAGCATTTTCCCTTTCTAAGAGTTTTACAGATTTTGCTTCGCCGATGCATAATTTTAAACACTTATAGACTAATCGCAATACAGAAATTACA
The DNA here is from genome assembly GCA_014611495.1 of Limonius californicus. Classification (NCBI taxonomy): domain Eukaryota; kingdom Metazoa; phylum Arthropoda; class Insecta; order Coleoptera; family Elateridae; genus Limonius; species Limonius californicus. The sequence continues at coordinate 1,718 of JABXWE010014823.1, read as the reverse complement.
TGAACATTACCATCAAAATTATCAAACAGAACTTACATTGACACTAACATAAAAATTATCAGAGAGAACTTACATTGACGTTAACATAAAAATTATCCAACTTATTACCATTTCCTTAATTTGTTATCTTTGAGTTTATTCTTATCAAATTTACCTTTTTTTTTCTCACACATTCATACTACCGTTCCCCCCCGGAACCGCTTTCGCATTACTTCAGGGGGGTGCGGGCGTCCCCTTACATACTAAACATTCATGCAACATGCACCCTAAACTTAACTAAGCAAATGCGGTCGCCCCAGTCGGGATTCGATCGCCCCAACGGAGCAACTGCATTTACTGTGACCTCGAGTGGTCAATGCGTTCTAGCACTCGACCACCGCGGTCCCTTATCAAATTTACCTATCATATTCCCATCATATTCGTAAATCTTTCCTATCATCTTTACCTATCATATTCCCATCATATTCATTTATCTTTCCTACCCTATTCCAATCGCATGTATCAATCTTTTCCTTATTATTTCTATCATATCTCCCTATCATATTCCCTTCATATTAATTTACCTTTCCGATACTATTCCTATCATCTTTTTCTAACTTTTCTATCCTATTCCCACTATCCTTATCAAACTTTTCATCTAATTTCTGTTCCATTTTCTTCTTAAGTCTGGCTTCTAACAGTTTGTTATTTAATTCAATTCTATTTATATTTTCCCTCATCTCCTTATTGTTCTGTTTGTTTTATTTCATCCCTCATTACTTTCAACTCGTTGTTATTCGCACCCATTTCATCCCTCATAACTTTCATCTCGATGTTATTCGAATCCATTTCTTTTTTTATTTCCTTCATGCGTGCTTCGTTGTTATAGTCCATCCTCTCAAGCCACTTCATCATCTTCTCCATAGAAAACTCCATTTTTCGGTTTCTTTCTTACTGGTAGCTTCTTCTTCTACCTCCCTCTCTTTTTCAAATAACACCAGCTTCTTCTCCACACCTATTCCACTTATCTCTCTCTCCCTTTCATCTGCTACATCCCTCTCCTTCTGTTTCTCTACTAACATTCTCTTCTCCTTCTCCACTCTCTTTTTATCTTCTCTAGTCTTTACAGTTTCTTCCGACCTTTCCATATTTTTTGCGAAACAAAACAAATTCGAACCCCTCTTTACCAACAAATTATGCTTAAGATACAACCTGTGAGCCCTTACGTTGCCTATACAATTTAGTTCAGTTAATTATGAAAGTCCGTTTCATTCAATTGATTAAATCGCCTACGAATTCACACATTCACTGTTCCTGTACAACCCCACGTTCGTGCGCCAAAAAGTTGCTGTGGTTTATCCCTTAAATAATTATAATTATCGCCCCACATTGGTAGCGGCAAAAACTTGCTGTGTCTATAAAAGTCATAGTATAAACAAACAACTTATGCCAACTAGCTCAAACATATAACTTTTATTTCAGGAAATTACTCGTGGCTTCGGCTCGTCCAAAAAATTGAAAACGTTAAAGCTAAAACTCTTGCAAATTCCTCCAACTCTCACTTTGCTTTAACGTCGCCGTAACTAGTTCATCTTCTATCAGCACCGACCTTTACACGGTAGTTAGGCACGCTAAAATGCCCCTGAATAGCTACCCATCCGGTACACAGGCTGTATTTACTTCCCCCTGGTTGGTACAGCTCTCCATGGACTGCCGGCTCTTCCCGTCACGTCGTTCTT